>RJWT010022844.1:0-17038 GCA_004365215.1 Cuniculus paca | reverse complement strand
CCCCCCCCCCATGAAACACAACCTTGCGCTTGCCAGGCAGGTGCTTAGCCACTGAGCTAAATCCCCAGCCCTTGCCTTTTTGAGACAGGGTCTCGCTATGCTGTTCAGGCTGGCCTTGAGCTCACTTTAGCTCAGGCTGGTCTCAAACTCGGAATGATCCTCCTGTGTCAGCCTCCCAAGTGCTGGGATTATAGGTGTGTGCCACCAGGCCAGGCATGTTAAATGGTTTTCTAATTTCCCTTTTGATTTCTTCTTTATCCCATGGGTTATTTAGAAGTTAATTTCCAAATGTTTGGAGGTTTTCCAGAGAGCTTTTTGTTACTGATTTGTTATTTAATTTTAAGTGGCCAGAGAACATATTTTGTGGGAATTTGAACCCTTTTAATTTTATTGAAACTTGTTTTATGGTCTAGAATACACTTCAAAAGAATGTGTATTCTAGCCGGGCGTGGTGGCTCACGCCTATAATCCCAGCACTCGGGAGGCTGAGACAGGAGGATCATTGTGAGTTCGAGACCAGCCTGGGCTACAAAGTGAGCTCAAGGCCAGCCTGAACGGCATAGTGAGACCCTGTCTCAAAAACACCAGGGCTGGGGATCTAGCTCAGTGGCCTAAGTGCCTTCCTGGCGAGTGCAAGGTTGTGAGTTCGATCCCCGGTGCCACAAAAAAAAAAAAAAAAGAATGTGTACTCTTTTATTGAATGGAGTTTTCCATAAATGTCAAGCAGGACAAATTAGTTGATTATGCTGTTCAAGTGTTATGTACTTACTGATTTTTTTGTCTACAAATTCTTCCGACTGTTGAGAGAAGGGTACTGAAATCAATCTATGAGTACAATTGTGCACCTGTTTATTTTTTACTGCAGTTCTATCAGTTTTCACTTTATATTTCTAAACCACCGTTACTGCATACACATTTAGGACTATAACAATCTTGTGGCAAAGTGGTCATTTTATTAAGGAATGATTTTTATCCCTGGCAACAGCTTTGCTCTCGAATCTGGTCTGGTATTCATGTAGCCACAACTTTTATTTTACTTTGTGTTAGTATGGTACAGCTTTTCCCCTCATTTTTTAACTTATTTGTACTTATTTGTTTATTTACTTATTTTGCTGTGCTGGGTATGGAGCTCGGGTCCTCGAACATGCTACGCAAGTGTTCTACTGCTAAGTTATAAACATAGCCCCTTTACCCCATCTCTTAATTTCTGCTTCCAGTAGGGGTGCTAAGGTTACATTTACGTCTATCTGCTTGGTGGCTCTTTTCTATTTTACATGTTTATTTTTCCCTTTTTCCTTTTCTGGGTTGAGAATTTTTAGTGGTTCCACTTATCGCCTTTGTTGGCTATCGTTGTAACTTTTTGTTATTTCAGTGGTTGCTTTAGGGATAATATATTGATCTTCACAGCTGAACTTCAAGTTATTGCACTATGTGTTACAGTGAAAGGGCCTTACCCAGCACACCTGGATTTCTTCCCTTCTGCTACTTTGTCATTCATTTGTGGATACATATTCTGCAAACCCTACAACACCTTGTTATCATATTTTACATTGGTTTTTGAGACAGGGTCTAAGTAAGTAGCTCAGGCTGGCCCTGAATTCATTATGTTGCATAGGCCGGCTTCAAACATGCAATTCTCTTGTCTCAGCCTCCTGAGTGCTGGGATTACAGGTGTGTGCCATCATGTTCAGCTTTGTAGTCTTTTTAGAAATCAAAATATCTTTTAATTGAAGTAAAAATATCACAAACTTTGTCATTTTAATCTTTATATTGTTGTTTTTAGATAAGGTCTTGGCTATGGAGTCCTGGCTGGCCTTCTGCCTCAGCCTCTCAAATGCTGGGATTATGGGCGTGCCTGCTCACCATCTTAATCATTTCAAGCGTACAGTTCAGCAAGTTAAGTATTGGTTGTGCAACCAATCTTAAAAACTTTCTGGGGCAATCCATTTGGGACCCTTCCTGTCTCTCTGGAGATATTCCTATTCCCCATTCCTTTTCTCCAATCAATTTTCCTACTCTTAACAACAAGAACAATACCACCACCAAAAAACGAACTCAAAAACCTTTCTTAAACTTGCAAAACTGAGACTCTACTCCCTGGACAGCTTAGTCTCCATTTCTCCTTCCTCCGGCTCCTGGTGACCACTATTTTACTTTTTGTCACTTTCACTTTGATTATTCTTTGTTTTTCAAATAAAAGAGGAATCACAAAAGTATTAGTGTTTTGTTACTGGTATATTTTGCTCTGCTGCAGATCTTTGAGGTTTCTGTGTGTGGATGTGTAGCGTTCCCTGATTAACATTCCATAGTCTGCATACACCCAGCCTGCTTATCCTTTCGGCTATAGATAGATTCGGGGTATTTCCACCTTCAGCTACTACAAATTCTGCTACTGTGAATGTGGCTGTACAGCATCTGTTTGAGTCTGTTTTCAATTCTTTGGGGTATGAACCCTGATGGAACAACTGATCCTATTAGTGTTTAATATTTCGAGGGACTGCCATGCTGATTCATCCTAGCCACCCCAACAGTCACCAGTTTCCAGTCGCAGTTCCTTGACCATTAGTGGCTGAGCATCTTTTCATGAGTTAATGGCCACCTGTATGCCTTCTTTAGAGAAGTATCTAACAAGTCTTTTGCCTATTTCTTAATTAGGTTTCTATTTGTTACTGCATTGTAGGAGTTTATATATTCTAAATGGTAATTCCTTGTAAGATAAATGACTTACAGTATTTTTTCCCATTCCATGGGCTGCCTTTTCATTCTTTGGATCATGTTCTTTTTTTGTTTGAGACAGGGCCTCATTATATAATTCAAGCTGGCCTTGAACTCACTTTGTAGCCCTGGCTGGCCTCAATTCTCCTGCTTGAGCCTCCTGAATGCTAAGATTACAGGATGGGATCTACCGTGCACAGCCTGGATCATGTTCTTTGATGCACAAGATTGTTAAGTTTTGTAGCCCAATGCACCATTTTCTCTTTTTGTTACCTATGCTTTTGGTGTCATGTCCAATAAATTAATACCAAATCCAATGTGATAAAGCTTTACTCCTTTTAGTTTTGTCTCGTATGTTTATTTAGGTCATTGGTTCATTTCAGTTAATTTTTATTGATGGTATAAGAGTTCAGTTCATTCTTTTAGATGTGGATCCAATCAGCCTAGCACACCACAGCTGAAGACTTGGTACCTCACTGAATCCTCTGGCCCTGTTTTCTTTGTTTCCCCATTTGCTATCTCTATGCCAGTGCCACAAGGGACTGACTGTACCCTTGTAGTACATTTTATATTTTATTTTATTTATTTATTTCTTTGAGACAGGGTCTTGCTGTGTAATGCAGGCTGGCCTTGAACTCACTGTATCCTAGGTTGGCCTCAAACTAGCAGTGATCCTCCTGCCTCAGCCTCTTGAGTGTTGGGATTACAGGTATGCACCACCATGTAGTACATTTTAAAATCAGGAAGTTTGAGACCTTCAACTTCTTCCTTCTTTTTCAAGATTGTTTTGGCTATTTCAGATCCCTTGAGATTTCATATTAGTTTTGGGGCACAGTTCCTATTTGGCATTTATTTGGCAAACAATACCATTAGGATTTTGTTAGGGATGGCACTGAATGAATCTGTGGGTAGCACTGACATCTTAACTATTTGTAGTCTTTCAATGCATGAATGTGAGATGTCTTTCCATTCACAAGCTGAGCATCCCCACTCTAAAAACCCCACATGCTCTGAAATCAGGTGTTAAAAACATTTCAGGTTTTCAAGCACTTTGGATTTGGGACTAGGGATGCTCAATTTTAAAAACTTCTAAAATCTGAAACATTTTGTTTTTGACCACCTCAGATAAGGGATATTCAACTTGTATTTGCATTTTCTTCAATTCCTTTCAGCAACATCTTATGTTTTCAGGGTGCAAGCCTTTCACCTCCTTGGTTAAGTTTATTTCTAAGTGTTTTCTTCTTTTTGAAGCTACTGGACAGGAAACTGTTTCCTACATTTTTCTGATTGGTCACAGTGTATGAGACATACTTTGAAGATAGCTGGATTAGATATAGGCAGGCATGAGAGGAGAAAGGGCTTGAAGATGATCCTGTAGTTTCTAGACTGCAGCAGCTTAGAGCACAGCACACCTGACATGGGGAGGATGCAGGGAGAGCACGTGTGGAAGGAACAAGCCAGAGTTCAGTTCTGAATATGACACACTGTTTCCTCAGGCTTGGGTGACCACCATGCTGCCCAGCCCTCTAGTCTGGGTGGTTTCTCACACAGGGCTATCAGTACTCTGGTGAGCACACAACATAGGCTGACCTGTGGATCTGATTTAACCTGTGCATCTCTCTGCTCCTCACTGCTGTGTTCCAGGAATGCTAGTTATCTTGTTCTCCCTGATCTCCAGCTCTTTTGTTTCAAATGAGGGAGTTCACTGAGCTCTGATGTGGCTCATTTGTACAGAGGCTTGGCAACGTCCGCAAGACATTGCGGTCAAACAGTTCCAGGCTCATCTCATTTGTTTCTAATTTCTCAGGTATTTCTGGCCTTTGTGGTTTGAAACTGTTTCATATTTTATTGTCTTTTTCCTTTTAACTATTTCAGGCAAGAAAGGTAATGTGAGCCCATTATTTCATCTTGGGCCTAAGCCAATATCTCAATCACAGTTTTTAATTTAAACATCATTTTTGGAAGAAAAATCTATTTGTCCTGTAGAATGCTACATATTTTAAATCTGGCTAGTTGTTTCCTCTCTATCAGTGTCATTTCACTTGTTTCCATTTCTTACATAATGGTTGAGAGATTCAGGATCCATTGGATTGGTAAGAGTATCACCTGCCAAGTATACTGATACTAAGTTACTGATATTAAGCATAAATCTCCCATCAATCTTGTATCTGATTTTGGCAACCATACATGATCTCAAACAAAATCCATCATTTCATTAACATCTACAAAAATGGTGATTTTCTAATTCTAGAATTCATTTATTACCTGGAATTCGATTTTGAAACGTTTCCATCAACTAGCTAATTAGTATGCAATGGTTTGTATAGGACCGGAAAAAAAAAAACCTAACAGAAAATAAACCATTTTTAAAAATGTGATTTTCAGAGTAACAAGCTGAACCTCTACCATATCATTTCAATCACTTGGAGTTTTTAGTCCTTGGATGCTCTAACTGCCCCATCTTTGGGAAAGGACAGCTCCTTTAAGATGATACAGGGGACCTCTAAATATCTTCAAATAGCTTCCTTGTTTTGAGGCATAAGATTCACTCTACACATATTCTAGAATAAGCCACCTTTCTAGGGATCCCGCGTTCCTCTGAGTAGGAGTGGCATTTAAAGACCACCCTAGAGCAATGTGAGGGTGGACTGGGATGGGGCAGTAATTTTTTGTTTTTGTGGTGCCATGGATCAAACACAAGGTCTCAGCCATGTGAGGCAGATACTCTGCCACTGAGCTACAGATCCAGCCTTTAAAATGGTAATGTGCTAATTGCTTTAGCATTTATTGCACCACCCTCCCCCACCCTCTCACCCTAGAAGTTCATGGTTTCCAAGTCAAAACTAGGGGCAGGGAAGACTCATCTCCCTACCTCTTCTACCCTCCAAAGTAATAATTCATCTACGTTTAATGTAATTGTTTCCTTTTGAAAAGAAAAGCAGATACACATAGGTGTGCACACAGGTAGACACATGTGATACATGTACATCCAGCTCCGTGAATGCATTTTCACGTCCCCTTTTCCTATAATTCACTAGTTATACCAAAACTCCTCTGCATCTTGCTTTTTCCTTTATCACATGCCCTAGAGCTCACTCCATAGAAGCATGTGGAGGTCTTTAGAACTCCCTTCTTTTTATAGCTATAAACTGCTCCACTGCATGCAAGATTTCACTGCACAGAATACTAGCTTACTTAGACAAACTTTGGTGGGCAAGTCTTTTGTTATCAAAAAACATCATACTGAACAGTCTCCTATCTGTCATTTTTAATTTTTGTAATAATCCACATACATAGGTACTGCTTGGATAAGTGCCTGCCTTCCCACCATGACAGCCCATCACCAATATGGGAAAACGCGTCCCCACGACCTTGCCCAGAGCATGTTGGCAATATAGAGTATTTCTTTTGTCAAAATGATCAATAAGGAATGGTGTTTTGACGTGGTTTTAAGTCAGGTTTAACTAACGAATGAGGCTGAAATCATTTAATATTTTAAGCACTGTTGTATTTTTTGGTGACCTCTATTCATTGTTTTTGTCCATTTTTTAATACCAGGTTTTCAATCTGCACATCAGGAGTGTTAGTCCCTGGTTTAAACCATAAACACCTTTGCCTAGTTTTGTTGCTCATTTACCTTTTGATTTTCCTTAAAAATATTTAATACAATCAAAATTATCAATTTTTAAAATTTTACTGAATTTTGAGGCATAATTTAGAAAGTTTTCCAAATCCCTTTTTTTTTTTTGATACAGAATCTTGTTATGTAGTTCAGACTGGCCTTGAACTCACTAGGTAGCCCAAGCTGGTTTTGAATTCATGGTGAGCCTCCTGTCTCAGCCTTCCCAGTGCTGGGATCACAGGCATATGCCACTATACCTTGCGCAAGTTCCCCATTATAAAGGGAATTTTGGGTTATGTTTTCTTCTAATGTTTTTAGGTTTATTGCTTATAAATACACCTCTGCCTCATTTAAAATTTATCCTGGTATACAGTGTGTAGAATCTATCCAATTTTGTGTTTCCCCAGTGGTCTCCCCCTGCTTTACTTTGTTTTGAGATGGGGGTCTCATTGTGTTGCCAAGGCTGGTCTCAAACTTGTGAGACCAAGCCCTGAACCTTGTGATCCTCTTACCTCAGCCGCTCAAGCAGCTGGGTCTGTAGGCAGCTGCAGCCACACATGGCGCAGCTGACCCCCATGTCGAAATGTTCATCTTGGCCACTGACTGGGATGGTGGTTTTTATTACATACTGTACTAAATTTCCAGATGCAATCAGGTCTACCTGGGAATTTTCCATTTTATTCTATTGGTCTGTTTCATCATAGGTTGGTTTAACTTTTAACACAGTTTTAAATAAGTTTTACTATATATTATAAAACTTAGTGTGGCTACTCAGCATTATACAATTTGGTGTGGCTGGCCATCAACCACTGCTTCCCCCTCACTGTTTTTCCAGCTATTCTTAGCTACTTGTTCTTCCATATGAATTTCACATTTTGTCTATATTTGGAAAAATATCTGAAGGTATTTTTATTATGATCAAGCCAAACTTTACACAGTTCTTAAATTCTTACTTAGATTTATTTGCCAGTCTATCCATCCATCCAGTTACAAATGGTGCCTTCCCTTTCACTTTATTTATTTATTTATTTAATTTTTTTGCAGCACTGGAGATCGAACTCATAACCTTGCACTTGCCAGGCAGATGCTTAGGCCACTGAGCTAAATCCTCAGCCCTTGTCTGTTTTGAGACAGGGTCTCACTATGCTGTTCAGGCTGGCCTTGAGCTTGCTTTGTAGCCCAGGCTGGTCTCGAACTCACAACAATCCTCCTGTCTCAGCCTCCCGAGTGCTGGGATTACAGGAGTGCGCCACCAGGCCTGGCAGTTTTCACTTTATTTTCTATCTGATTATTTCTCCATGTTAATTTTATATCCTGCACCTTTAACATTCCTTTTAGGTTGTTCCACCGATGGTGGGGGAGGGCACGTTCCGGAGAATCACATCACCTCTCCCAAGTTCCTCACTGCTTTCTTTTGTCTAACTGCCTGGTTCAGTTCCTGCAGCATCTGTGCCAAAAGTAAAAGTACCTTCCCTCTGTGTCTGATGTTAACATCCAATACCTTTTCTTTTAGAACCTGGATTTAGTATTACTATCTTCCTCTGGATTATCTCTCGAGTTTTAAATCCCTCTGACACTTCTCATCATTCTATGATGGTAAACTTCAATTACACACACATACACATACATTTTTTGTCTTTTATTTAAATCTCTCTAAAAGACACTTTTATATCCTCTTGGTTCTAACACTGTTTGCATTCTACTTACTCAAATACCTAAAAGTATAGTTTTCCTTCATGAAGAGCACTTTTAATTAAAGTCTCTTACCTTCACCTAAACATCATGCCATCAGTCACTATTTTTCAAGGGGATAAATGCATTAAAAATCTTCCTTTGGTGTTTGATGGTGATGATGATATGAAATAATATCTGTAGTAACTAAGATTTTATTTAGTACATACCATGTACAGTACTAGGTGCTGTTGTAAGGCCTTTACATGTACTCTTCACAATTATTTTATGAGACACAACTACATTTTTGCCATTTTATAGAAGAGACTGATGCAAAGAGATTATCTAACTTGCCTGGATGACAAGCTAATTAAGTAGGCCCTACACAGATCTGCTGAGTCAGACAGCATAGGAGCACACATATGTGTGTCTGTGTGTCTTGGAAATTTGCAATTATAAAAAGTCATTACAAAAAAAGAAAAAGAAAAGAAAAAGTGTTTCTACCTGATTCTTCTGTATACTAAAGTCTGAGACTATGAATCTGAGAAATATATATTTGGTCTGTTTTCTGGTGGCATTCAACTCTGTTTGTAGTTCAGCAGCCATGCAGTTCAGGCTGCTGCCCTTAAGCTCACTGGGTAGCCCAGGCTGGCCTACAACTTGCAGTGATTCTCCTGCCTCAGCCTCCCAAGTGCTAGGATTATAGGCATGTACTACCATGCCGGGTGGCATTCTACTCTTAAAATCCTTGGAAACTCCAAAGTAGTAAAGTGTCTTTTGCATATTCATAAGCTGACAGCCAGCTGGCAACTGGAGGTAGCTTCAGGGTGGTCATGGTTACGACCAAGGCATGCTTGGGGGAAGGGGTAGGAATTTTGAACTCTACCATTCCAACTGTGGGTAAGAGAGAGGAGGTGATCACCAATGACTCAATCAGCCATGCCTACATAATAAAGCTACCACAAACCCACAGAAGGACTGGGTTTGGAGAGCTTCCAGACAGCCCAACATATGGAAGATGGAGGAAGGGGTACGAGTTCCATGCCAATTTCCACATGCATATTTCTTCATTTGCAGCCTTTTAACATGCTTTATACTAAACCATTAAATGTGCCCTAGTAAATTAACCAATCCCCAACAGGGAATCATGGGAACCCCAATTTACGCTAGTCAGTCAGAAGCGCAGGTTAGCCAGACTGGTGTTTGTGACTGGCACTGAAGTGGGGTCAGTCTGTGAGGTCTCTTACTACCTGCAAATAGCCAGTGTCAGAAATGAGCCAAATCACCAGGTACTCCTGGCATCCAAGCTGCAAGACTGCTTGCTTGATGTGTGAAAAAACCTACATACAGATATCTGGTAGCAGATGTGTTGTGTGACTATGAAGAGAAGGTCACTAAACAAGGATAAGCTACTAGTTTCTTTTCCTATTATGCTCTAGCTACTTACTCTCCTCTTTCCCTTCTCTCTCTCTCTCTGTCCTCTTTCTCCCTGTCCCTTCCTCTTCCTCTGAGGAGCAAATGCAGGGTCTTTGCGTGTAAACAAGTGGTTGCCCACTAAACTGCACTCTCAGCACCCTCCTCTGCATCTCTGTATTTGACTGTGCCACTCACCAGATAAGAATACTCCTCAAGTTTTCACTACAAAACCCCAGGAATGCATCATTTTATAAAGAAGAACCAAGGCCCACAGAGAAGAGACATGATCTACCTACCATTAAAAAAAGTGTTGGGACTAGACCCTCAGTCCTGGTGGTGAAGCCCAGTCTTTTTTCCAGTGTACAATGTTTGAAAGACATTCTACATTATAAAATCTCAAGAGACTGATGGTCAAGGACAAATACTATCTTATTTCACTTGGTGAAATCTGCCCAATATACCTAGTTGAACCCTATTCTATACTTGAATGCAGTATCAAAAATGTTTTAAGTTGGTGTTTAAAATTGGTATGGAAAACAATTTAAAACAACTCATATTGTTTAACTTAATAGAAATAATTTGTTCAAATTCTGTCTCTTGAGGACCAGTCACTGATGAAAATCATTCAGGTCAATAATCAGAACTCTCCTGTACTCACAGAACTATGTCTGTATCAGCATACAGTAGGATTTTCTCTTTCAAACGCTCGTGAAGCCCAGGTGTTGTGAATATAATTTTTGCCTGGTTGTCTGCACCATTCTTCATTCGCTCTCTCATCACCACCACCACTTTTTCCTTTTTATTTCAAAGATGCGTCTCTGTCTCCCAGGAGTTGTCTGCCTATGCCCCATAACTCCTGCTGGCCTTGGAGAGCCACTCTCTCCACTCTTGTGTGTCTTCCTCCAGTGGCCCCTCCCCTCAAACTCTTCTATTGAGAAAAAGTCTCACAAGACTCCGCTGTTAGGAAACTTTGGATTGACCCCTGACTGCTTACACAGTGTGTCTAAACTCCTCAGAATGTAATTCAGGCTCTTCATACTCTAGTACTACTTAGAAAATAAAAGTTCAAACTCTTCAGGATAAGATTCAACTAGGATTGCTTAGAGAACAAGGTCTGAATTCCTCAGAATGTGATTCAAGGCCTTTGTGTTTTACTGTTAATTTACTCATCTAATGCTGGTTCACAGTCCGTCTTCCCCACTATTCCCTAGGCTTCACCATTCAATTTTCTACTCTTATTTCTCCATGGCTTTGTGGAAAATGATCTCTGTCTGACTTTTCTCCTGGTCTCTGTCTGATGATGTCTTATTCACCCTTTGAAATTAAGCTCAAATGTCACGACCTCCTCTGTGAAGTGGCCCTGACTCATGACGAGTAATACCATTCAGTCCCAAAGGAGTAACTCTTATACCATGCAGCATCTCGACTGTAACTGTCTGCCTTCCTAATAGAATGTGAGCTCGTTCTTTAATTCCTTTAAATACTTACTAAGTCCGTGTGATGTGCCATGCCAAAGGATCTAGAAATGAATGTCTTCAAAATATTCTTAACAGTATATTCTGCTTAAAAAATTAAGTAAGTGCCTGCTATATAACATTCAGAGGCATAGTCTCTGTATATGGAAATTGTTATTTATTTATATAAATTGATCATAATAGCAAAACATGAAAAAGAAGACAGTATTTGCAATATCTAAAAAAACTGGTAAATAATAACTTCCCAGCACAAATACCTATTCTTCTTTTCCTGTTCTTCTGAAATTGTTAAATCCTAAAACCACAATCAACAAAATTCATTCTACCATCCAATGATGACAACAGAAGTCTGCTTTTTCTGATCATATAATTCTTTCGTAGAGGAAACATCTTGATAGTATATCCAGAACTTCCACCCATTCCCAATTTGGAAAGAACAGTTTTAAATTCATCATTTTTCAGATATTAAATACAAAGTATTCACTTTTTTCTGACACAGGGACATTCCATGGACTTCCAAACTAACAGGCAACTAAATGCTCCAGTTAGTACATACTGACCTTCTAAGATGAAAATGGGCAATTAATTTCATTTCAGTAGCCTTGAGACATTGTAAAGTTTAAGAATTCTACATATACAGAATCTGCCCAAAAAATGTGTACATACTTCAGGGAAAGAAAAACAGTATGTTTTTTCAACAGATGTTGTTACCCTCATACTGGGGACCCTAGAGGATGTCATATGTTGCAGAAAACCCACTATACTGCCAGCCCTTACAGAAGAAATTGACAATGCATGTGTGGCATCTCAATGACCAAGGTTACCCAAGCAGCAGTTTGCTGTACTAATGAATGTCTAGAAGCTAATGGCCATCACTTTGAGCACTTCTGGTAATTGTAGAGGCCAAAAGTAACTTGTATGAATTTATGATGTCTCAATAAAGTTAGTATTAAAATATTTATGCAAGTTTTTTCTTTTCCTGAAGTGTGCATACAATTTTTTTGGTGAACTCTGTATATGTTAAGGCAAGAAGCTCTTGCATATTTTAAATGTTAGAAATTGTACACATTTCCTCAGGAAACTTTCATAAGGTATTCTAAACTGAGGAATCCATTAGGTTTTTTAAACTTGCCCTTTTCATCAACAGAAAACAAATTTTATTGTTCTATTTTAGCAATCAAATTTGGTGACTTTGATATTAATGATGCAGTATTAGCTGGCTATGGTGGCGCATGCCTGAAATTCTAGCTACTCAGCAGGCTGAAGCAAGAAGACTGTGATTTTGAGGACAGCCTGGGTTCCAGTCTCAAATTAGAAATTAAAAGGGCTGGAGACATAGCTGGATGGTAGAGCACTTGCCTGGCATGCATGAGCTCTTGGGTTCAATCCCCAGTACATGGGCTCCTGTACTGGTGGTGTAATATTAACCCAAAAAAATTGTAAAAAAAAAATCTACATTTCTCAGAAAGTCACTGGGTACCCTTTCAATGTAAAAGTACCAAACACTCAAGCATTTTGTGTAAAATAACTACCACTGATTAATCTGAAGGTAATATTTACATTTATCATCAGCCATGTGAATTATTTGTGCCAAAATATAATGTTTAGAGGTACTGTAATAATTTCATGCAGAGATTTTCATGTCACATGTAAAATGGTTTCAAGTGTGAATATGAAGATATGAAAGGTACTTACAATGAATGGCTTTCCCTAGCAGCATATTCTGTAGAAAGAACTGCTTCATTGTAACATTTTGCAGCAAAAATCAGTCTCTCTAAACTCACTGTTTTTCCTTTGCTAATAGTTCTGCCTTCTCTTTCTAAAAGAGCCAAAGGTTTCAACCAGTCAAGTTGCTGCCACTTTCTTATTAAACTTTAATAAGCTAAGCTTTTTAAACCACATAAAAATTGCATCAAGCTAATCATTTCTCAATCTTAGGAAAGAGGTAAGGAGGAAAAAGGTCAGAACATCACTTTACACATTCTATTGTCTGGAAGGGATGCTTTG
Source organism: Cuniculus paca (assembly GCA_004365215.1). Classification (NCBI taxonomy): domain Eukaryota; kingdom Metazoa; phylum Chordata; class Mammalia; order Rodentia; family Cuniculidae; genus Cuniculus; species Cuniculus paca. The sequence continues at coordinate 4,132 of RJWT010022844.1, read as the reverse complement.
GAAGGAGCCGCAAAATAAATGCTAGGAAACAAGTGCCCCTGTTTGCGGGCTGTGCCAGATGGTGATTACGTTTACTCCATCACACACAGGCCCCACACTGGGTGCTAATTAAAGTACTATCTTTGAATAGCAGGCTCCTGGGACAACCAAGAGATTTATTCAAAGGTCCCTGGATACTTAAAATCAGCACATTACTATAGGTTTTTGTGTAATCAAAAATAACATTTCAGAGTAGCTCCTGGTTATTTTACTTAAAGTGTTCCATATGGTGACTTTTTAATTTTTTTTGAGACTCAAAAAGGTCTCGCCCTCCTCCCCCACCCTGATTCCACCACTGCTGAGAGTGAAAATGAGCTCCCAGCCAGATCCTCACGCAGGCAGGCTTGTGCACAGATCTGACTCCACTCAACAGCAGAATAGAGCTTTTTCAGTCACCTAGGAGACAGCCACCAAGTTAGACCAGTGATCCTAGACCAGCGATGAGAACAATTCAGAGACTGAGCGCAACTCAACCCAAAACTCATTTATTGAAAAGTGCCTGTGCTGCAATTAAACCTAAATACTGAAGTTTTAGGTTAGAAAAAACAACTCTACATTAACATCTTCTGTCTTAAAAGAAAACACAATAACACATGTACCATAGGTTTGCCACCACTGTCCTAGATCACAAAACAAATCTCAAGAAATAGATAAAAACTGAGGACTGGGGATGTAGGTCAGTGGTAGAGTGCTTGCCTAGCATGCACCAGGTGTTTCTTTGATAATGGAATCAAACTAGAAATCAATTAACATTAAGATAACAGCAAAATCTCTCAACAAGTGAAAGTTAAACACACCAATACTTGAGTCAAAAAGAAAGTCTCTAAAGAAAAAATGCAAAGAGGTGAATGAAAATAGATGTTAAAAAGTGTGGTACACAGCTAAAGAAGTGTTGATAATTTATAGCACTAAACACTCTTAATACAAAAGAGGAAAGATTTCAACTAAATGCACTGCAGACTTGAAGTGTAAAACTATAAAACTTCTACAAAAGACAAGGGGGAAATCTGTGAGATATCTAGGGTTAACCAGAATTTTATGTTTTGATGACACTAACAGCATGACTCATAAAAAGAAAACTTCATAATTAAGCCTTATCAGAATTTTTGGTCGTCAACTGGCCTCATTAAGATGTTGAAAAGATAAACTATAGATCATGAGAAAATATTTGCAAACCCATGTATCCCAAAAAGGGTTTGTATCTAGTATACACAGGGAACTCTCAAAATTCAACGGCGAAAAACAATGTAGGTACAAAACAGGCAAGAGACTTGGACATTTCACTAAAGACAATATTCAGAGGACAAACACATGAAAAGATGTTCAAAATCAGTACTTATTGCATAAATGAGAATTAAACCACCAAAGAATGTTACTGCATATCTAGCACAGTTGCTGAAGTAAAATACGGTGATGCTACCAGAGGCCACTGAGGACACACAGGAACTGACTGAGCAGTTGCATGTGCCTAAAAGGAGTGTAAGACAGTGCAGTTATTTTGGAAAAAGAGCACTTCAATTTCTTATAAAACTACATATATGCTTACCATGGATAACCTCAAAATTGCACTCTTGACATTTATTTACGCTCAGGAATTTCACATTTACCTGAAGGAAATGAAAACTTGTATTCACACAAAAATCTGTGTACAAATGTTCACAGTTGCCTAATTTATAACTGCTTTATATGGAAAACAAGTCCGATATCCTTCAATGAGTGAATCATTAAACAAACTGTAATACATACACCCACACCATGGAATACTACTCAGTAATAAAAAATAAACTACTGATGTACCAATGTAGAAGGACTGCAAGGTCTGATACAACTCCATCTATACTGCATTCTTGAGATGACAAAACTGTAGAGATGGGGAACAGATCAGGGATAGGAAAGAGTTAGGGAAGGGAAGAGGGATGTGGCTGTCGCTGTAAGACAAGCACAGCGATCCTTGTGATGAAACTGTTGTGTATCCTGGACTTTGGAGGTGGTCACAAGGGATAAAGCTGCTAAGAATGAAGCCCACACACAACCAAATCTACACATAAATGGGTACAAACTAATGAGAAGTCTGAAGATTTCGGTAGGTTCAGTAAGATCAGCAGACGGTATCTGTGTCAATTTCTGGGTTGTGAAATGTCTTATACATTACCACTGGGGAAAAATGGGTGCACGGTATGGGTCTCTCTGTATCATTTCTTGTAAATGCAAGTAAATATACAATCATCTCAAAATAAAATTCTTTTTTTTTTTTTGCAGCACCGGGGACTGAACTCACGACCTTGCGCTTGCCAGGCAGGCACTTAGGCTGCTGAGCTAGATCCCTGGCCCTGGTGTTTTTGAGACAGGGTCTCATTATGCCGTTCAGGCTGGCCTTGAGCTTACTTTATAGCCCAGGCTGGTCTTGAACTCACAACGATCCACCTGTCTCAGCCTCCCGAGTGCTGGGATTACAGGCATAAGCCACCACGCCTGGCTTCAAAATAAAATTCTAAAAAATGTAAAGGACTGGTATCTTCACGAGATGCATATGATCTGAATCTAATTACGAAGGAATAGAACATCAAACTCAAATACAAAATTGACTTACACGCTTCAAAAATGTCAGTGTCATAAAACAGTAAGACAAACTCATTACAACACACAATCTGCTCCAGTAGATTCTGTTTTTTTTTTCTTTTTTCTATCAAGAACATTATTGAGCCAGTTTTGTACAACTTGAAAAAAGGTCTGTAGATCAGAGTATACTGAATCAATACTAATTTCCTAATTTTGATAATCATATTGTGCCTATGTAAGATAATTTTCTTGTTTTTACAAAAAATAGGATGAAATATTTAAAAGGAGAGGGGCCTCATATCTCAAATTTATTCAAAAATAGTTAAAAAAAAGAGATATATACATGGAAAAGAAAACAGTAAAATGTTAACAGCTGGGGAATCTAAGTGATGGGAATGCTTTGCTATTGAAAAGCAAATATTGTATATTGTAATCTAAATATTATAATCTATTTTATCTTTTTTGTTTTGTTTTAATGGCTTGAAAAATTTTATATTTGTAATCCCACTGAAATGTTATTGGAATCCTGGTGAGTTGATTTTAATCTATCATCTTCAGTGCAACCCACAGTGAAAATAAAGACACTAAGACACATTCAAAGTTACAGGTAGCCAAGGGGTCCTGTGTATGGTCCAGCTGAGGATACATGGAACAAATGTTTTGATCCACGGCCTCACTCAGAATTTATCTCGTGAAGAAGGGAGTGACAGTGAGCTCGGTGGGAATTACATGAGCAATGTGAGCTGAGCTGGCCACGTGGAGAGCAAGCACCTCTGCAATATGCAGGGAGAAGCGTATGCAGAAAGACCAGTCTGCATAACTTGACTGAGGTAGCATTTGAATGATTTAGGAGGTTGTTGCTTCAGCTTCTGATATGTAAACTTTTGTGCCCTGGAAAGTCATAGCCTCTTATCTTGTGGCTCAAACCCGGCTGACATTCCTGGAGCTATGTGGCTCAGCCATCCCGCTGTGCTCAAAGATTTATAAAAAACACAGTGTAAAAACTGTTGGCTGGCTTCAAGGATTATATATCAATACTTTAGCTAGCCTTATTTACATTGCTTAGAGCCAATTTAAAAAAAAAATAACATGGCCAGTTCTATACATATCAGTACCTAGTGACAGGGTTTAGTTTAACTAATACTAAAGCAATTATTGTACATTCAAGGGGAGCTGCCAGGTCGTCTCCTACACTTTACATTATTGCAACTGTTTTTGCAATTTGGCAATTATAAATAATAAAATAAGACAAAAATTCTACCAAAATTCGCTGAGTATGTAGAATGAGGCAATGGATGGAATTTCTAAAATGATTATCCAGAGTTCTCTTCTAGCCCTCCTTTACCTCACTCTCACCATCAAATCTGAGCTTAGCTATGACACGAACTTAACGAAATTCTCATCCCTGAAGAGTTAACACATACTTCAAACTTCACCTGGGTAAAAGATTCATGGGAAAAGAGAGAAGTCTCCTCAGTCTTCCCAGCTCCCCTCTCTAGAGACAACCAAAGTTACCAGTTTAAAAATGTAACTT
>RJWT010022843.1:0-17033 GCA_004365215.1 Cuniculus paca | reverse complement strand
ATGAGTACCTACTTAATAGATCTTATGTGGTAAAAAAATTTTTATTTAATAAACTATTAAGTAAAAACTATAGACTAAAGTTCCCAGGGAATATTCAACAACACAAATGACTATTCTTATTTTATGGTAAACAGAAACACTATCTTAGACATTGCAAAATAATATATGATCACAAACATGTGAGGTAAACATGAGTGTCGGTGAGTGAGCATTATAAGAACAGAAAGAAGTGTTGTAAGTAAATTTACTGGGCTGATAAATAGAGACTCCACAAGTGCTAAGTTCATTACTGAACAACAGTGATTTAGAACTACCATTATGCAGGCTTAACCTGAAGCAGCTGAATGGAGAGATTACTGAGAAGATGAGCAGCCAAGTAACCTGCCCCTTTGGAATGTTTACAACTGCTACTCTTCTATCTGAAATGCCCCTTCTGAATTACTTGTTTTGCTCAAAATACGGAGTTTTAACCCAACTGTCACTTTCTCATTGCAGCCTTCCCTGGGTTCCTTTCCTTCCAAATTTCTGTTACTTGGCTTTTTTTTCCCCCTAGAGGACTTACCATTTTCTAACATTCTTTTTTTGAATAAAGATTTTTTTTTATTTTAAAGAAAATAGGATAAAACAAAACAGAACGAATGAAAAAAGCAAAAGAAAACAGTATAGAGTCAAACATAATATAGCATTTCAAAGGAGAACACTGCAAGCTATACAGGTTTTCAAAACATAACAACAGGAGATTAACAATGGTTACCCTAGTGTCTCTTGCTTTCTTCAAAATGGTTGTTCTTACATTATCACCATTTTCTAACATTCTTGATGGTGTACTTCTTTCTTTTTTTTTTCTCCATATAAAAACATAGTTATTCATGAGACTAGGAATTTTATTTTGATAATTAATGCATTTGCTGGGGTCTAGAATAGCATTTAGCCTGTCATTGGAATTTGGTTAATATTCATGAAATGAAAAAAATTAGGACATCAAAAGGAAGTGGGAAAGCTATGATAAAATAGCCACCATTAATAGAAACAAACTTTCCACATAAGATGAAATTTGAGGAAATGATAATGATGATTTGATGTTTGGATGATCAGACACTGAATTAAAATGATTTCCAAGTGAAAAACTGACCTGAAATTTATAGAAAATGTGAGATGATGGCTGGAAGTTCATTTCATAGTTGGAGATAAAAGAATGGTGGAATCATGAGATTTGACAAACTCAATTGAAAACTGAATATATAAGCTAGAAAATAATGCCAGCAAAGTCAGAGAGCGAAGAAGGATGGGCAGAGGTTAAAAAGTGGTAATGATGTAGAGTGTAAGGAAAAAGCAAAAAAATAATAAGAAAGGAAAAGAAAAAGAGGGATGGAAGGAAAATACTGCGCCTCTGAATCCCAAGAGAAACACTCAGAGTATAGAAGGAGGAATGATGGTTATATTCCCATAAGCAAAGAACTGAAAATATTCTCAAAGCAGAGAGAAATAAAGTCAGTGGAATTGTCAGGTAATAGTGTGGTGGGAAAGGGACTTCAGTCCAAGGTCAGTAGAGAGAAATGCATGAGAAACACAGCTACTTGTAAAAGAGATGGTTTTGGGCAATAGAATAAAGGCAATTTCCCCCACAGATACCAGGAAAAAGAGAATATAACCATGAGAAGAGGATAAAGAGAGTAAAGAAATGCACAAAAACTGGAGTGTCACATTGTTTTTAATAGAATAGGTGGAGAGATGATATGCCAAAGAAGGATGGGACAGCTGGGACTGGGGGTATGGGAAGAAAGAAAAGGTCTAAAATAGATCCCATAGGGAGTGAGCCTGAGAGTACAGAAAAGACAATTAAAAAGACTGCCAAATAGCAGCAGAAACCAGATTGAAGTTTGAAAGCATCCAGTTCTAATGAGCCAAATCTGCAGTGCTTTGTTTGCCTCCAGCAGTGCTCTCTCTCCTGGGAGAAGCAGCAAAGAGAGCAAGAGTTAGAGGTAATCTACGCTCAGGAGTCTGCTGCGTGAGCAAGGATGCAAAGGGCATCAATGAAAAGAAGCAAGGCTAGGGCAGGAAACTCCAACTCACTTGCAAGAAGAGCAATAATTCTTGCGTCTGACAACTGCGGAGTATTTCTAAGGAAGGGCACAATGTAATATGTGAGAGTCTTGATGGAAACCTGAAATTTTCATAGAAATTAGATGCTTCTAATTTCTCACCTGCCTCTCCCTACCACTCCTGCTGAGACCACAGGAAAGGGAAAAAGCTCAGTGTAAATGAGATTTGAAGAGTTTTAGAAGAGGATTGCCTTAAACTGAGCAACTGAATAAGGGCGGGAGGATAAGGGAGCAAAGTGGAGAACACAGTTAACATGAAAGGAAACACTGTCCAAAATCCTGTGTGCCTTCGAGACATTAGAATTACTCAGTAAACTACAGAAACCTATTGGAAAAATAATGTGATTTTGTTGTTGCTGTATGCGTTTATATATGGTTTGAAATTACTAAATTATTATTCTGCTTTTTTAGTGAAATCCTGACACTTCCTGTTGGTGCATTCAGTAAAATCCTTCACAATGCGGAGGTGCCCACTCCTCACTTCTTATCTCACTCTACAATGTTTACTCAGGTCCAACCACCTCCATCTTTTCACTCCCAGAGTAAATCAGGCTTATTCCCAACTCAGGGCCTTTGCACCAGCTGTCCCTCAGTGCTTGCCAGGATGCGCCCCCGAGAAGTACAGCCAGCCCAGTTTGACACTGGAGCTCAGTGTGTCACTTCCTCACACGGACCCTCCCTAACCATTAACCTAAAGTACCTGCATGTGCTCTTCACCATGTCACCTCATTGGCTTTGGTTTCTGTCCCTGCCACACTATTACTTGAAAATATCATGCTTATTTATTTGCGCTTTGTGGACTGCCTCTCCAGTTAGAATGTCATCCCCATAAGAAAACAAAATGTCATACAAATTTTCCACAAAATAAATTCTAAAAACTATGAGCTATGTTTTTTGTTTGTTTTGCTATATGAGATCTAGAAAACAGGCTTAAGAGGTTAAAGAAAACAGACTTTAATCTCTTCTCCATACAAGGTAATCTCTACATAAGAAATTCAGTATCCATCCAAGTTTTCACATTTTCTGTGGAAGTATTCTCTATCAGTTCATGAAAACATTACAAAGGGGAGGAAATGTTAAAATCTCTTATCCCAATGAATAATTGATATTAAAAATTATTCATGATTTTAATGTTGGACATTATTTACTAATCATGATCCTCTGAAATATAAGTGAAATTTAAAAGCAATCTAATTCAAGATATACATGCAGAAGTAAAAAATCAAAAAGAATGAATAAGGAAATATCAGACATATCCAAACAGAAATACTCTTCAAAACACTTGCCATATATTCCTCAATTACAACAAAGTCAATACAAAGTAAAGCTAGGGAAGTCTTTCATTTTTAGACTATGATTTTGTAGGAAAATATTTTTACTCTTTAGAACTATGCATAGTATTTAGGAAAATTTACAAAAAAATGATGGATAGTTGATTAAATAGGTAGACAAATCTAATAAAAGATTTTTAAGGCTGTTAAGTAAAACAAAAATTCACTCATGTCAGTGATGAAAATAATAATAATTCATTGGCAAACTAAAAGCATATATATAGAAGAAAATAATATGCTATAAGAAATAATTCAGTAAAAACGACTATTGTGTAAGCTCTAATAATATATTACTACTTTGATATATAGGATTTATAAAAATTGATTTTGAAATGTACAGAATTTTTGGACTAAATGCCTTTATAAATTGGTTTCATGGCTTATCAATATGTTCTAGAAATGCACTAAGATAACATTTCCATTTTAAGTTGAAAGATTGAATGAAAACTTTAAATTATCAAATAGTGCACAAAGATCGATTATCAGGTAGTTTGATGAACTAAATCATTTCCCGCATCCTTTATAATTTTATTTTTAAATTGAAGCACTAGTAATAAAAATAATAATAAAGACTATCTTCAAAATGGTTATATTATCCTCATTTTAAAAAGAAAGAAAAGAAGCTTGTAAAGATTAAATATCTTTCTTAATTCTAGATATGCATTGTGTGACACATATGAAAAATTACAATGATTTGTGACTTGTAATCCTTGGACAAAAGTGACCATTACACAATCAAATACCATATACCTTGGTATAAAGATTGAATTTATAGTATTGTGAATGTTAATTTCAGTATTGATACAGTTACATGTATAGTTATTGTTATATGCAACAATTTGTATCTTTAAGATCAAAGTGATAATGAAAGAAAAAGATAAAAATTCTTGCATTTTTACTACCTGGAGAAAGTGTAAAAATTCAACATACACTCACATATACATGCACATAAACACTTATACAATTACAGTGATATTACATATTTAGTCCGAATCATCCAGTAGGTTCCAAACTAAACGGGCAATATTCATGGCCTAAATAACATATTCATATTTATTGTTTCTTTTCTTTGTCAACCTAGCTCTCCTTGGAGAGTTCCAAACTGTAAGTATTTGGAACAATCCATGGTATACGCATCTTAAGGATAAAATAGCACACAGTTATACTGAAACAATAAAAAACAAATCTCTCCCTTTATTAAGCGAAACTGTAGTCAAGGTTTAGCTGGGGAAATCTACTGACCCACTTTAAAATAAAAAATCTGCTTTCATCAGTGTGCTTACACACATGCACGCACACGCGTGCACACACACATACACACAAGGAATTTTCCACTAAAGTTGGATATAGTAGTTATCAAAGCTCTGTCAATGACAGCTCAGATTACCAACCCCAAGGCGAGGATATGCACATTGAGTGCAGCCTGCTTACTAATTACCCTGAAGTTTTTAAACCTTAGATCTTTACAGAAAAATCATGATTACAAGAAACCCAAGGTTATAATTAAAATAGAACAACATAATCATTTCTAAAACATCACTACAGTTCCCTATTCCCCAGTGAACATTTATAGTAATAAAATAGTAAGTCTTATAAAAACATTTAAACAGTAAATCTTAATTTTCAAAGTAGTATCAATTTTATCTTACAAAGATATGTTATTACTTTCATTAGTGTGAACTCTGAGTCATTGAACTTAATTTATGTTAAATATTGTGCATATAATACAATGTCACATGGCATAAAGAACTTGATGGCATATCTATGATTTTACTCACCAGTTGTTTCCACAATGCCTTCTAGGATGACGACAATCTCGAACTGTTCAGTTTGCATACTTCGCTGGGATAGGTCATAAAAGGGGCTTTTGGCATCAATCACGTGGCAAATTGTGAGGGGGGACACAAGAAAAAGTTGATCTGCCCCTGTGCTAAAACCTACATCCAGTTCAAGTTGGTCAAGGGGAAGGAACTCACCCTCAGGTGTCTGCCGAGACTAGACAAGCACACAGAAAAAGAGAAGAAATCACCACTTGTACTGAAATTTTCAAGGCAGCCCAACAGTAATTTACATCATTGCCAACATTCTGCACTATCAATCATCTGCAACAAAATCCAAACAAATCATTATGCGGCTATGTTCTAGCAAATGGGCTGAAATCCCACATAGCTCATGTGGAACATACATGCATTATTTATAATATACAACTTGCTATAATTACTATTCCCTAACTTGTGAGCTTTGGAGAAATGCCTGGGCCAACAATGGCTGTTAGCACACACTGTAGAAGTGACTGTACACGTGCCACCGCTTGACACAAATCACTGCATGATAACTCACTGCATGCCAGATTTTTTATTCCTCACAAAGCAAATACATAGGCAATCCTTGCAGTTTGTTAAAACTGGAAAAAGGGACTACTATATAAGAAAATACTTCTGGAAATATTTCAAAGCAAAGCACAATGATTTTTTTTCAGGACTTCTGAAAAGTAACAAATGTAAATAAATTAGAAAGAAGAATGAAGATTTTATCACATTAAATTATGTTACATACACAAGAGTTCACTTAATAAAAATAAAAGACCTATGCCAGTAGCCAATGGCTTTTCAAAATACTAATAATCAACTGCATTATAATTGTTTATTTCTCTACTTGTTGATTTTTAAATCACAAACAAAATTGGTCTAAATTGAACATTACTGAATTAAAATATGATTTTAAATAGTTTTATTTGATAAACATAGTTCAGGAAAATTTTTGTAAGCTAGTGGTATTCAGTTTCTATATAAATCATTCTAAGTTTAATTCAATAAATTATTCACATGCTAATAGATGCTAAATGAAAATTAAATGTGACATAAAAATCAACAAACCATGAAAGTTAACTTACTCATTTTCCATTGATTTGCATTTTGTTTTCCATATCTTTCATGGACAATAACCATGTATGAGCAAATATTTAAGTTTAGTTTATAAAATGGTAGTAGTAAAATCTGTATACGTAGAAGTTGCATTTTGAAAAAATTTAGTTGAAGCAGGCATGGTGGTGCATGCCTGTAATCCCAGCACTCAGGAGGTTGAGGCAAGAGGATTGTTACAAGTTAGAGACCAGCTTGGGCTACAAAGTGAGCTCAAGGCCAGCCTGAGCTGCATAGTGAGACCCTGTCTCAAAAAGAAAAGAAAAAAAAAAAAAAAAAAGAAAAGAAAAGAAATTTAGTTGAGAGGGGCCCATAATACTAGGCAAATGGGATTCTGAAAAATCTAGTCTATTTTAGAGGACTTTCCAAAAAGATAATTTAAGAAACAAAATTAAATCTATGACACTTAGCTAAAAGGTAGTTTGAAGACAGCATTCTTACTAAAATACATTGGTTATAAAAGTTGAATAAATGAGTCTGAAAACACTGAGAAATTGGTTTAGTAAAATTTCCTTTCTGGAAAGACAGAAAATTTTCAAATCATTATCAGCTTATCATGGCAGCAATCGCTATGGTGTCAAGTAGCAGTATTAGTCAATTAGAGAGGTTAGTGATACTCAGAAATATTATTTGGATAGAAGAAAATTCAATGACAGCATTGAATTAACTTCATTGTAGGTAATTTTTGACAGTAGAAGAGGAGAGCTAACATGGGTGGAGGAAGACGAGAGAGGGACAGCAGGAGGCAGAAAAAGAAAAAAGAATGATTATTGCTGCAAAAGAAAACTCCATGGAAAAATCTAACGTTCTAAAACCAAATCTAAATCTAAAAACAAAACCAGCAGTTCTTACAACCTATGTTGGAGAAAACTAGGCATTTCTAAGTCACAATAAAAAACTTCTCTGTGGAGATTTTTCAGTTCATCTATATTTCTAAATGTACTCTCCAATTCGTAAAACATGGACAAGACCATTTTTTTCTGCTACGGTTATATAACAAGAATTGACTAAGAAAATAAAATGAAAACCAACCACAAAGAAAAAATTAAAACAAAAATGCTGTGTCATTGTATCCTTACATAGTAAGAAACAGGTGCTACATAAACACAAGGTGGTATTCTAGTAGTGGCAATTAATTGCCAAAATTTGGGTGCATTTACTGACTATTGTGAGTTCTGCTTTTCATGTACTACATGAAAATGTTGACAATGGTAAATCTGTATAACCTCAATTTCCATTTATTTAAAATAATTTTCTCCAAAGAATATATGTTTCTACTTCATGTACATCAATACTAAAAGTTGTCTTTTTAAAAGGGCTTTAGAGTAAGCTATTATATTTTATATTCCTTAATCATTCAATAATCCATGAAGACAGAAGAAGTGGCCTAGAAACAGGTAGGCTATCAGGAGAGTTCCAATCTTTAAAAAAAAATACTTTACTTTTTAACAAAATAGTTTATTCAGATATAAGCAATTTAGATTTAAATATGCATCGATATGTTCCATGCTTACTGATTTTAAATGCAGTATTTCTTCCAAATATTCAAAATAATACTTTGTGATCCCACTTACACTCCAACTCCCCAACACCAAGGCTAGTTTCCTGTCCAGTTTAGGACTCCTATTCTGTGACACTGCGGAAAAATTACCAATAACTTCATTTCTTTGAAAGATGCTTTCCAAGTTTCTCTATTTTTCAAATAAGTAATGCTCTCTACTTATGAATTAAACATTATTTTCCAGTGGATAATATGTAATCTAATTTTTTTTTATGAGTGAGATACACTACACACATCCACAATTTTATCATCCAGGTCTCCTTTGTTTACATTAGGTCATTACTTATTTCAACTTTTAATGGGTTAATTTCTCTAAGTTTTGTCTGCCTCTTTGACAGGCAGAGAGGTCTGCTAATAACTGGAATTAACTAGAAAGCTTTGGCTCGGGTCAGACGTGCAGGGCAGTTATAGTGCGCCAGGTGTTCGGAGAGCTAGAACCATTTGAAGTCTTATCTCCTGACTGGAGCCGAGTGCTTGGCCAAATACTTTCGATGTTCCAGAGACCTACATGTGCTTGTTAACTACATGGTCAGACACATATGAATTCTTCCATCGTCTTCTATATAATTCTAATCTAGGATCTCCTAATTCTGCTGCAATTCTGGAGATTTGCAAAGTTAAGAAACAAAGTCTATGTTAGTTTTAAGTCTTTCAAATTACATTAGAAGAGGGAGAGAGATTTTGTTTCAGGAACTGTGACATATACATGCATATGAAAAGGAAAGATAAAAAGGAAAAAGATGAATTATGTATGTGCTTTCTAGAATTAAACTGTGATCTGTAACTTGTGTGTGTAATAAAACAGCAGCACTGATAGGCCATTAGCTTCCTATCATCTTGGGTATCAGCTACTATATTTTACCTAGGGATATTTGATAATAGGCAGAACATTTTTAGATAAACAACAACTTAACTTTGCTTCATTATGTCATCATAAGAATTATATTAAGAGTCTGGTGTTAATATTTGTTATGACTACTATTATCTCCTTTACTTCTTATTGCTACTATTACCTTCTTTACTACTATAAGGCTCCTAATTTCAAAGAGAATACAGAACCAAGATAATTTCCTAGATAAAAATGTTCAGATAGCTATGTCCTAAATCAACAACTCACATTGTTTTCAAATTCCAAATGGTTGACTATGAAGATTTGACTTCTATTCTATGAAATAATCATTTTGCATCTTTAAAATTCTAGAACAAGAAAGTAAGAAAAGGTGGAAGACAATGAATGAAAATTGTTATTTTTTTATTTTAAAAGATAATTTGAAAAGCTATGAGAATGACTTCCATGAAACTTTTATTTCCACTTTTATGGAATCATAAAAAGGAAATGAATTCATTCTACCATCTTAAATCCTTGCGTATCAAGTTAACTACAGAATACTTGTGGAAATATGAGAAAACTTGAGGCAATTAAAGACTTAAAATTTGTTTAATTTCACTGTCCAAAAGTAATTGCAATTTGAACAGCATGGTGTTTTGAAAATGATTTTGTACCATTAGATTGGAGCAATAATTTTAAGTTAATCTTCATAATAAAACATACTATTTAATAAGCATTTCTATTGTACACATTTTCTTTACATGCAATAAGACTCTATATACAGTTTAACACTTTTGGCACAAAGAAGCAATTAATGTCAAATGACTTTGAGCTTCCTAGGAATGCAGAAAGTCCTACAAAATAATATAGGTAGACTCTGACAGCAGGTGGGAAAAAAAATTAAAGTTACATATGTCTGGAAAAGACTATCATGGTCAGGTACTTTCAATGAATCAAATAGCTACCATATAATAGATGAAAAATTCTTCAGTGTTTCTGCAGACACACACACACACACACATACACACACACACACACACGATATACACATTTAGCTCTGTCCTGCACTAAACTCATATTTGGCCAACCTTCTGCCGGATGAGATGTGGACAAAAGTCCAAAGTCATTCTCCAGAGACATAATGCACCAATTCAATCCTTATCTTTGGTGCCTTTCTCCCATCTGTAGTCTCTGACTATGTTCTTTTCTAGTGGAAAGTGAATCAAGAGGTGTTTTTCAACAAAATATTTACTCACTATCACCTGACTCTCCAGATTTACCTGTAACATTCTAGAGCTTGATCTGTGCCCTACCATCTCTCATAAATCTCCACTGGAAAAGAATCTGCTAGGCCAGTGATCAGGACCAAGGGGAAAGAGAATAAGCCAATTTTTTGCTTACAAACACTCTACCATTTTATCTAGAATTCCATTTTTTTTAAATGTGTAATATGTATGCTTGTTCTTATTTTGGTGAGTACATGTTGAAGTCAGAATTAAACTGCATGAACAGAGGTCAGACTAATATCTGAAATGTAACACTAGGAAATAAGCAAGTATGGGTTCCAGGATCAAGAATTAAAGTGTCTTTCATACTAAAAGCAGTTATGACAATATGTTTGACACTCATATCAAAATTTAAGACAAGAAGCGGAAAGTGTAGATCGACAGTTACATCTGGATAATTTGCAATAAAACTGTACATTTATGTGGACTCCATGTGCTTGAAACACCATAAATTCAGAATGAGCAGACCAAAATTCAGTCTAAGATAAAGAATATTTAATGCTAGATTAATTAACCATTGATAATGTTCACTTTTATGAAAAGAACACTCTTTATAGAATGGAGTATATTTTGTCTTGTAACACAGTTTGTGAGGCTTTTATACCATTCAAATGAAAGAGTGGCACATAATTCTTTAAAGGCCTTTTGTAAAATTTATAATAACTATGGATGGAATTTGTAGCCTTACTTGCACATTCTCCTCCTCCCCAACACCCTCCAATCCATCAAATGCTTTCTCCTGCTTCTCTTTATCATTTGTTCCTACCTACTGGTGTTTATTTGTGGGTCTCCAAGTATCTTTTTTCTGTTCATAGTTTACTCTCTGAGCACCCTGTACTTTTCAAGAATCATATTAAAATTTTAAAAATAGTACTACTATTGGAACAAAGAATTATAATTGTAGTTTTTAGAAAAAACCCAAGGTCTATACTTATTAGAATATTATTTTATTTCTTAAAGAAAGCAAAGGAACTATGCTATTTTTAAAGACATAATGAATCCATTTAAAATTCCACCAAATAATGTGGGAACCTAGCTCTTGAGAATTCTGAAGTCCTCAATCTTAGATTCCTTAAATGTATTTTCCAACAGCCTGGACCATAGTTTCAGGACAAATATATATATGATTAATTTTTAAATGAAGATAAATCATTGTCTCAAGATTAGATGTTCAAATTAACAAAGACCAATTGGATAAAAAAAGGTAAGCCATAAAAAAAAAGATCATACAGAATCAAATCATAGTCACGTTCATGTAAGTGTGACATGTAATGAAGACATATAGTAAATGCCAGTCAATAATGATGTAAGAAAAGTCCCAGAATCTGTGGTCCAGGAATCACTGAGGTTTAAAGAGTAATAAAATGTTAGTATAGGTCTCAGCATATATCTTAGTGGCAGGGTATTTACTGAGCATGTTCAAGACCCTGAATTAGATTCCTCACGTTGAAAAGAAAAAAAGAGGATAAAGTGCTCAGTGGTTTTATACACAACAATTTTTAATTGAATCTGTACATGATCGCATTCATATGGGAAAACCACAAAGCATTCAAATTAAGTATGAATATAAATGGAGAATAAAAAAATGAGTACCAAAATAATGTGTGGCATTAAAAGAGGAAGAGAATGCACTTCAATATTATTCAGGAAATAGAAGTCAAACGTTGCATAGCTGACCTCAGAAAGATGATGACTATTCACACTCAATATACATATAAAGAAATAACATCATCCTTGCATGAGAAAGTTTATTCTTGCTTCTTTCAAAATATGGATGCAACAATAGTTGGCTTTATGTTTATTTTATGCAAAAATATTTGAGTAAATATAACCATATATATGATATATACATACAGTATGTGCATTTGGATAGTAATTTGTAAATTACTGAATAGTGCATCAAAGATCATTTAATTCTTCCTATAGAAGGTTATATGTCTGGGGCAGTCAATCATTACACAGGAACAAGCGAGATTTTCAAATCTTTTAAACCCAATCCTAAATTTTAGAGTCCAGCATTTGAGCCATTGTCCAAGAATTTTTTATGAAAAGTATCTATGGGATGATACATTAAACTAGTATAGCCATGATATTAATTTCTATTTTCTAGGATAAAAAGATAACTAAAATAAACTGATAATTCAAGTAAAATTTATGGTGAGAGGTGATGGTGATATGGTGATGGTGAAGAGTGGATTAAGAATGTATACATTAAAACAGCTTTTACAACTTCCTAGTTAAATTATAAGTTTTAAAGATTAAGTTCAAACTATATCCTTTATAGTTCATTTACTTATTTTACATTATTTTTTAGTAGAAAAAGGACTTACATCTCCAGGGATATATTTTCATGTTCTACATTTGGTTGCTAAAGTAATTTCATTATTCTCAAGCTGAAAATTCTGGAGTAGAGTTGAAATAAAATTTTCCTTCGTAAAAGTAAAAAGCACAACTAAAAATCAGGTTGAGAATCTTTCTTCGAAAGTTAGGAAATTCAAAAGAATTATGTATTGAAAACTTCATAGTAGCAAATATTAGAAAGTTATATCCATGCTGTTTTTTTCTTCACAAGAATAGAAAGTGTTTTATAATTATGAAATAAAACTTTAATGTTTATACTAATAAAGAAGCTTTTATTCAGCAAGTACAAAAACAGAGCAAAATTAGTTAATATGAAAATAATATATGCACTATAATTACTACCATTAAATACTATATTAGTTCTTATAGCCTTAAAATTATATATATATATATATATATATATATTCATTAAGCACACATCATTTTTAAATTCAAAATGTGAAGTGGAATTTAAAATAAAAAAACTGAATGTATGTAACATTATAAAATAGCAAGGATGTATAAAAGTGATAATAAAATAGTATAACTTTGAGATTTTGTATAGCTTCTCTCCCATAATATAGCTTACTGTTTTAGGTCACTTCAACTCAGTCCCTAATAGAAAATGAGCAACTATTAAAGGCAAATATCCCTTCTAATTTTGCTGAATATTATCAGTTCCTCAATAAAGTATGATTATTTTTTAATGAATTCTAAGGAAATGACAAGAACTGTAATAATTCATTTAATTACTATGGTTACAGGAAAAACAATTTCAAACAAAATACACTAGCTGGCTTGTGTGAAGAACTGCTACTAAACAAACCCTCTTCCTTCACAAAAACAAGGGAGAATTTCACTATAATTTGGTTCAAATGTAAATTTAATGCCACATGTCAATCATTTTGACTTCCAACACTAACATCTTAACAAATCGACAATCAAGGATTTTTTAGGACTTGTTTATCATTTTAATTAGAGATTTCTTTATCACCTTGTGTTTATATAGCACCTTGCTCCAAATTTGTCAGTAACGAAAATCTTTTATATTTTTAATGAAGACACTACTTATGATATATGTAGTCCATGGCCTTAAGGAAAAAAAAAAAAACCTTATTTCAGGAAACCTCACCACCGTAGAGACTGAGTGCTTCCATTTAATTGAGTGTATATGCTTGTAAATAATATATAGACTGCTTCTAATTTTGTCTGATTTTATTAAAGTAAGATTTGGTGATACCTAAAATCTGGAAAAGATATCCATGTTAAGAAATAACCTTATAAGTTTGAAAACTAAAAAATACTAAATGTTAAATGGAATTTAAATATCTAATGAAGTGTAAATTTCAATTTCTACCAGACCAATGAACATGATAAATTACTCTTCCGTAAGAGTCCAAAGTGATACAGAACCATGGATTTTTTGACAGTGATTTTGGCATTATTCTAACAAAGTGCTCCTACCTGCCCCATAGCCTTAAACTAAAGAAGGGGAAGATATATCTTGGTCCAGCATAGAAACAAGCATGTACAGTTTACCACTGCATTAACTATGTCCGCAACACAACTGCTTAGATTTACCCAACAACCTGCTTAATTTGCACACTAGTCCATAAAATAATATGCTAAGTCTTAAAACTTGTATGCAGTTCATTCATTGTAAAATAAAATAATCCACTAAAATTATTTGTTCATAGTTATGTAAATTAAAAGGTACATCAGAATCAGGCTGATAATTTTACACTCTGATGTACAAAATTTAATTTGCTTACTGTCAGTAGTGTAGTAAATATGCATATGATGTGAGGTGACAGGTCAAGTGAACTACTTTAAGGCAAACACTACTGAGCAACTTGGTCAAGAGCTATTAAATTCTTCTAGTGAATAATGAAAATGACACAACATGAAAACTTTTTGGAGCACATTGGGTCTCTTTAACTACAACATAAGTTAAGGCTGTGTAAGTCAATACATATACAGAGAGTGAAAACTAAAATTTCAATGGCAAAAACCTCCATTTAAATAACAATCAGATTGTCGTTTTATTAATACTAAATTCTGAATCTGGCTTGCTATGCAACCTCAGATAAATAATTTTCAATTTATGAGCTATTTGAGGTCATCACTTTCAATTTATAAACAGAAGAATACTAAGGCAAATCCCTCAAGAAAAAAGATTGGTTCCTAGAGAGAAAACTATTCTTTAATCCCTTAATCCTTCTTCCCCAGACTCCAACTGTATGAGGGACTAAGGAGCCGCTCTCATTTGTGGTAGTGCCCTCTAACGACTAGAAGAGCCTTGCTTTAATAGCCACTCCGTGTGCCATTTGTTTTAGCTTTTACACCACTGATGGTGGGAAGCAATCTTCTTTAATGGATGCTGAAAAGCTTCAAGTGATATCCGTAATTGACAAAGGCGTCATAGAAACAGGCAATTAAGAACAATATTAACAAGAGGCTCTGCAGGCAAAGCACTCAAACTTTCACTGAACGCTTTTCTAGGAAAATATTTAGTAGAAATAAAATTTTAAGAGAACTAGGTATGATTTCTTCCACTTTGTTAACTGCTTCCTGTACCTGAGTGTTTCAAAGATCAAGACAGTTAGAGTTAAATTGACTGGGTCCAGATGAATAACTCAACTGCTTATTAGGGAAAAAAGCAGAAAGCCAAGCCCAGAGCAAAAGTTGAGACAAGTTCACCAGCTATCTCTCAAAATAAAAGCTGTTCAATTTCGCTTCAGCACTTCAGTTTTAATTGAGTAGTGCGCGCTGACAGCAAATCAAAAGTGCTCTAAGCAGCCGGGGCAGACAGAACATTTCCTTAAAGACTCCAGGAGCTCACGGCGTGACTCCTTCAGGGGTACTAGCCCACAAAGTCCTAGGAATGAATCGGAAACGGAGACTATACATAAGGGTAGAAGAAGTGCGAGTGAGAAAAGCACTGACCACGGCGATCCTCGCCGAGCCTCCAGCCCTTCTCCCCCACCCCAATCGGTCACCTGTGGCGACAGGTAACCCGGGACGCGGGAGGGCGGCTCCCGGGTGGGCGGGCGGCGGAGGAAGGGGAGATCCACTTACTTTGAGCAGCTTGCAGCGGATCTGCGCCGAGACCATGTGGCTGTTGCGCAGGTTGCCTACCCGGAACATGAGCGTGAGTTTTCCGTCCCTCATGGAGATCACGGCGTGCTCGCTAAACATGAGGGTCTCGGCGCGCTTCTTGGGCTGGGACATCTTGATGAACATGCAGCCGATGAGGAAGGCGTCCACGATGGAGCCCAGGATGGACTGGAAGAGGAAGAGGATGATGCCCTCGGGGCACTTGTCGGTGATGTACCGGTAGCCATAGCCGATGGTGGCCTCGGTCTCGATGAAGAAGAGGAAGGCGGAGGGGAAGTTATAGACATTGGCCACGCAGGGCGTGTAGTTGCCGACGTGGGCTTTGTTCAGGTCGCCCCGAGTGTAAGCGATCACCCACCACATGGACGCCATGAAGAGCCAGGCCACGGTGTAGGTGAGGATGAAGATGAAGAGGTTCCAGCGCCACTTGAGGTCCACCAGCGTGGTGAAGAGGTCCGAGAGGTAGCGGCTCGTCTCGCTGCCCAGGTTGCCGTGTTGCACATTGCACCGGCCGTTCTTGTCCACGAACCGCTGCCGCTTCTTCTTGGGTACGAGCTGCTGCTGCGGGCCCTGGCCCGGCCCCTGGGGCTGCAAGCCCGAGCCGCTGGACGAGGTGGTCACTACCTGGTAATCGTCCCCAAATTTCCTGCGGAGTGCAGACATAATACGGAGGGGCGAGCCAGATTCAAAAGCGAAGCGAAGGCGCAGGAGCCGAGCGCTGCAAACCAGCACCAATGAGGAGGTGGGGGCGGGGGAGGTGTGGGAGCCAACGCGGGCGCTCCTGGGGTGGGGGGCGCACCCGGCAGGCGGCTGCGGTCTCTGCCCCCGGCACAAGCTTCTCCTCCCCTGGGACGGAGGATCTCGAGCCAAACTGAGTCTTAAAAACAAAAGTCTTCTCCGGCACTCACGGCAGGAGAGACGCCAGGACCAGGATCCGAAGTGCAAGGTTGCCTCCAAGCTTTTCGAGGCCCCTCTTGTCTTCCCCCACCACCGGCATCCCGGGTCACCTCTTACCTTTCCGCAGCCCCCCTGGCGGTCCTGCAGCACCCCCACACTGATGGCTTAAAATTAACGAGTTGACAAACAAGTCTCACTGCACCTGCCAACTCGCCAGGTTGCCAGAGCTGTGCTACCTGCTAGGACCAGACCCTCCCCCCTCCCCGCAGCGCCCAGATCTCCCGCCCCCCGGCAAGGCTCCCCACTCCCCCTGGCTCTCCCGCCTCCTATCTTTTAGCCAAAATCCCGCCCAAAGGCATGTCTGCTGGGCAGCGGCGCGACGCCCCGTACCCACGCCCTCGGGGCTCAGAAGCCCCCGCTCCGGACTCCAGAGACGTGTCCGCCTGGCGAGAGCGAGCGACCGAGTTTCCACGGTCGCCACCGGGGTCCCCAGGAGGACCCTAACGAGCTCCCAAGCCACCCCCGGGGCAGGCGAGTGCGAGAGGCCGGGCACTCACCCCGCGGGCGAGGCGGGAGGCGGCGCGGCTGGGGACGGCGGCGGACCGGCCTCGCGCCCTGCTCTCCTGGCTCTTTTCTTCGCTCCTACTTT
>RJWT010022842.1:0-10746 GCA_004365215.1 Cuniculus paca | reverse complement strand
TCCCAGGCAGTTCTACAAATATCCAGTGTCTTCATGCAAGGGCTTCTCGCAAAAGCTGTCAACTCCTAGAACCAGTCATAAATCTGGAGGGCAGGGTAGTGGGATGTACGACTGTCACCAGATTCTCAAAGGGGACAAGTGTCACACTTGGTAAACTGAGTGGGAGACTGGCAAATAATCAGAGAGAACAAAAAAGGTCTCACACTCCCAAAAGTCTGATTACCATCCTCCTGCAGTCTCACAGCAAGGGGAGACAAGAGGTGCCCTGCCTGGGGCTCATTACATCCCAGGCACCTCCGCTAGTGTTGCCTGTTAGCCATTGCCGTTGAACCCAGGATGTTTTAACATCCCACTGTACGGACAAAGACACAGAGCTGCAGGCCCTCAGCTGGTAGGTCAGCCTGGCTGCAAACCCCTGCCCTGGACCACTCGCTGTAAGTCACTGCTTTCCCAAAATCTCATGCATTATTGTGAGCTACAAGGGTGCAAGGCAAGACTGTGTGGATAAATACCTTAACTCTTAGAAATACTCTTCTTTTGGGCCCAGTTGATTCCTTAGCAGGTAAGGCCTGTTCATTAAGTAAACTCAGTAAGACTAGACATTTTAAAGGAAGAACTAGCCCTGGACAAGTTCTGGGGCTTTTAAGCCCCCAAATGATCCTCCCAGACGTCTGTGTTCAGATAACTGTAGGCCCAGGGTTTCGCCACAACAGAAGTTTGCACTAATGTGATCATGATAGGAGCTTTGGGCGCGTGGAGGGACTGGTGACTATGTAAGTTCAGTCATGTGTTGGCTCCAGGCCTGTGTGACTGACCTCTAATAAAAATCATAAACATTAGTTGAGCTCCTGGCTCGAAATTCTACCTTTGTGTCATCACATATTCTTGTAGGGGGGGACTAAGCAGGTGGCCTGTAAGACTCTACTAGAAGATGACAACTTCAGCCAGGTCTTCTGGACTCTGCTCCGTGTGCTTTTTCCCTTTGCCGATTTTGATTTGTATCCCTTCACTGTGTATGCCATCAGCATAAACCTAACAGCTACTCTTGAGACAGTTTGGAGACATCCACGAGGCCAAAGGTCAGGTACTTTCCTGAGCCTTCATTCAAGACCTGTTTCCAATGAATAACACAGTATGTGTTCTTCCCTACCCACCCCCTCACTCTCTCAAACACTGTTATTGACCTCAAAAACTAGGTGTATCTGCTGGGTGTGGTGGTACAAGCTTGTAATCCCAGCACTCTGGGAGGCTGAGGCAGGATTACAAATTCAAGCCCAGACTGAGCAATTTAGTCACTTAGTGCCACCCTCTCTCAAAGTAAAAAATGAAGGGCCGAGGATATGGGTGAGTATGAAGGCCCAGAGTTCAATTCCCAGTACTACAAAACAAACCAAAAAAACCAGGTACATAATGAAAGCAAGGATGCCCTGGCCATCTAAGTTCCTGAATAAACTGGATGATAAAATAAAACTACTGGGATCATTTCAGAGGGACAGAGGATCAATGAACTCCCAGATCCTTAACCTATTACTCATTAAAAGCGTGATTTGTGTTAACCTCTGAGGTTGTCTGAGAATCAGAGCTTGCTATGGTTTGGATCCAGCAAGTCCCCCAAAGCCTCGTGCATTCAGACATTGGGCTTTTGGAAGGCAAGTGGATCCTGGGGACATTCAACTCATCAGCGATTCATCCATTGGTGGGTTCATAGCTGAATGTCTGTTTGGAAGAGGGATCACTGGAGGGTGTGACCAGAAGGGTACATCTCCTTCCCTGGTTCCTCTCTTCTCTCTCTGCTTCCTGGCCACCATGACTTGAGAGGCTTTCCTCTGTCAGACCCTTCCAGCCTTGCAGCCAGCCGACTATGGGCTGAATCCTCTAAAAACCGTGAACCAAAAGAAACCTCTCCTTTAGGTTGATGCTGTCAGGTATTTTGTCCCAGTCACAGTTGCTTTTGAAAAAACAAATTCCAGTAACTCTTCACCAAGTGCCCACTGGGTAACTGAAGACTGGAGGAAGCTCGACATCACTGCCTTTGTTCTGTGTGTCTTTTATCCTTAAATAAAGCCTTGGGTCAGATGCCTGCTCAGCCATGTTACTCACCTAAGGAACATCTCAACATCTGTATAAAAACAGATCACATAAGGTTTATTAGCTCTACATTTACATAAGCTATCTCATCCTCCAAGACTGAGGACACCCAGATTAAAAAACTTACAAACATTTAACTAGAGGTTTTATCCCTTGAATGGGTACCTAGAAGCCCCTAGTCATTACGCCTAAAACTGTAGGCACCTTGGATTACAGCACAGCCTCTGAAATGCTGAGACCCTCCTCCCCTAAAGCAGGAACAATTGCTTCTTGGGAACCAGATGCCCCCTCAGGCCATGACGGCTTCTGCAAAACAGGAATTGAGATGATGATCAATCAGATCCTAGGCCACCACAGTGCCCCCTAAAACCCGGTCTCTCTCCTTTGATAATGGGCCAGCCTGACCTTGTCAGAGCTGTGGCTCCTTCAGCTCCTCAAGCGGAAGGCTCTTTCCCATTTTCTCTTACTTTCTAGAAGTGTGTGCTGCTGCTTCAGTTCTAATTTCTGCGATCACTGGAGCAAGGAGCAACACGAGCCAGTGATACTCTTGAGTTCTGGGTCCTAGCAAATCGCCAAACCTGAGAACGGCCTTGGGGATCCCAGACATGGGATCGGTTCAGCTGTATCTGCAAAGACCTGTTCTCTACCTTCTGCTTGTCATCAATCCATGTGACAAGTTGCAATATAAAACAAAAAACAACCCAACTCAGGAAAGAAAGGCACAGACATATGAGCCTCTGTTCACTTTATTCAAATGATTTCTTTATCTCTGTTAAACTGAGTACAATTGTGGAGAAATCAAAGAAAGTCTCATATATTAAGATTTTTAAATATTCTTTGAATTCAAAGTAAGGGTTAACAGGTGAGGCACAGGTTGTGGGCCTTGTCTCAGCAAACAAAGCCACCAAGGCAGTCCTGCAAATTAAGGAGGATGGCAAATCCACTTCTTTAAAAAAGTTCTCGAGAGGAAAAATATGAAACACCTAAGTTTCAAAAACCGGGCTACTTTTCACACTCTTTGCTCTCTAGCAGGGAATGTCCAAAGAGAGTTTCAGGGTTCATTTTCCATGATTCAGCTTTTGCACACATATGCAAATACATTCCTCATTAGCAGTCCTGTTTTGGCAATTAATAGCAAGCAATATGCTTGGATTAGAGGCCTGATTTCCACTGAAACGTGGCTTCTTCTCTTCTTGGCAAGAAAGCCATCTGCAGAGATCTGAAAGAGGGGAGACTGCATTAGGCCCGGATTAACAACTCTGAAACAGAGCTTTCATACTTATGTGTGATTGCAGAACAGATAGTCTTCCTCCATTCCCATAAGCACGCAGGGTTTTATATATGCATCCCAGATGGCCAATTTTAAAAATATTCCTGGGGTTCTTACCCACATCTCAGCCTGCATCCATCTGACCTTCAAAGATCCACTTTAGTTATTTATAAGGAGCAAATGGCAGTGGTTATGGGGCTGAGGCCAATGACATTTTGGAGGAAAGAGAATGATTAGCATCTACTCAGGGGAAACTCTCTGTCAGGGGTTTGCATCTTCACTGTGTAGATGGCATCTCACTTAAACAGCAAATCAAGGAATAAACCTGGTTTTATAAATGAGAAGGGCCAAGAGCTTAGTCACAGATTTGTAGAAAGTGAGGGAGAGGAATGTTAGGGAGAAAAATGGACAACATCTGTTTTCAAAGTGAGGGGTCTTTTTTCAAGTTAAACAGAACTCTAGGGACTCAGCACAACTCAAGATGGCAACCCTGATACTGACAGTCTGCTGTCTGCAGCCTGAAAAGTAGATTTAGAGAAAAACTAATTAATATGTTGATTATTGAAAAGTAAGATGAGGGTATTAAAACCAGCCCAGGCTAGAAGCTCTGCATTTTAAAATTATGGGGAGGACTGGGGCAAAGCTCAGTGGTAGGGCACCTGCATCACATGCACACAAGGCCCTGGGGTCCATCCTCGGCATTCAAACAAACAAACAAACAAACAAACCTAAAAGGAAAGTACAAACTGTTCCTGACCTGTGACTCTCTGAGGGGTTCCCCTCAGTTTCCCGAAGCCTGATTCGAGAGGCTGAGGACTTGAGCTCACTCACTGGACCCTTAACTCCAGGGCCCAAGTCACAGTGAGTGCCTAGCACTTTGACAGTTCCTGAGCATTTCCACCTGGACGAGCTCCCTGCATCCCGTGACCGCCCTTGGAGGGAAGCGTTATATAACCTATCTCACCTTCTTCAAGACTGAGGACACCAAGATGAAAAGCATAAACATTCGACTAGAAGTTTTACCCCTTGGAATGGGTACCTAGAAGCCTCTAGCCATCTCCCCTAAAACTGAAGAATCCCCAGTATCCAGAAGCAGAAAACAGAGGCCGAGAGGCATTAAACCTGGTGCTCTTTTATCTTGGGATTCTCATGTTCAAAATCCCTTTTCTTACCTCTTTTAAAACAGGGAAGGGTTAACATGCACTAAAAATAATTCACTAAAAGCCAACTCTGGGGGAGATGACTCTCAGGGAAATTCTGCCATTTGGTGGCTGTGTAGTCTCGAAGTCAAAGGCCCACTCTGTGCTTTGGTTTGCTCCTCTGCAGAATCACAGGACTGTGTTAAGGGAGAGTTAAGTGAGGAACACAGATGAGTACCTGGCCTGATGCCTTGGGTATTATTCTTAGAATAGAACTGCCTGCAGCTATTATTGGAACATTAATTGCTTTGAGCCAGACCTGATGCTCATTATAGAAGCCGGACTGGCAGGCAGCATTCTGTACAGAAATGCTCTCAGAATCCCCACCAGTGTGCCTTCTGACCCCCTCTCCCTGTCTGGACAAACCTTCTTATTGATTCAGCATCAATTGCTGCCCCCATCCCTGATCCAGAGCTAGGAGACTAAGCCTCTATTCTATAAATAGCTCCCCAGCTTGTCACCATGGAAACCTCTGATGGGGCCAGGTCAGCCCACCTTGGTGGACACTTCTCCCCAGGCAGGCTTCTAAAGGACAGGCATTTGGAAAGGCGACGCCCAGGCTCAGAAGCAGCAAGAGCCCCCAGTGAGGTGGGCAGGCCTACCTGGAAATCAGGAGCTTCCTACATGCGAGGAGGTGCTGTTCTGGTTCACCTGGGGAGAGACGAGAGGCAGAGGAAGGGGTCATGGCCAGGTAGTGGATGCAGGGTGAATCATACCCCACTCATTAGATGCTGGCTGCACACAGGCAAGGTGCCAGGTGCTTATTCGGAGCACAGCACACCTGCCCTATTCTCCCGGAGCTTACTTTCTAGCTGGGGATGGAGTGTGTGAGACATACACACATGCAAGGTAACATCGATCTGGGTGACACAATGGGCTCAGACTGATTAGGACAGGACTCTACAAAATGACATGTAAGGTGTAGTGTACTCAACAGCTGGTCTTTGTCCTGGATCCTGGCACACAACTCCTAAAATCTTTGGGATCTGTGTGATGAGATTGTCTTTGTATGCTAGGGAGGTGGACAGAGACAGCTTTAGGATGAGGATGGTCATCAGGATCAGGGAGCTTAAACTATCAGCTACATCCCGAGTTCCTGGGAGGACAGAGCGGCTGCAGACCAAGTTCGTTGCCAGTGGCCAGTGATTTCATTACTCATGTGTGGGTAAGGGAATGACCACAACAAGCCTGAAGTGACAGGCTGGACGGCTTCCTGGTTGGTGAACACACTCGGATGCTTGGGGGTGGGTGGCTGTGTGGAGGTGCAACGGTTCCCTGCTTCACTCTGGGCACCTCTTCCACCTAGCTGTCTCTGAGCTGTACCCATTATGGTAAACAGGTGTTTGTAAGCACAGCGTTCTGCTGAGTTCTGTGAGTTGTTCTTGAAAATTATCATACCAGACAGGGGTATGTAGGTAACCCACTGGAGCTGGCATGCGAGGTGGGACAGTCCTGTGTAACTGAACTTTCAGTCTATAGGACTTGACACTAAGGTAACTATCGCCAGGACTGAATTGAATTGTGCAACCCCCAGTTGGTGTCTGCATCATTATAGAACTGATTGTTGGTGTTGGAAAACCCCCCACGAGCCAAGATCTGAGGGCTGCAGCCAGGTCAGTGTTATGGCTTAGATGTAGAATGTCCCCTGAAAGGCTCAAGTGTTCAGAGATTGGGCTTTTGGAAGGTGACTGGATCATGGCGGTGCTGTACTGATGAATTCATAGCTGAATGTGCTGTAAGGAAGCAGGGGTCTGGGTCAGAAGAGGGAGGTCACTGGGTTTGTGACCCGGAAGTCTGTATCTCCTCCCCTGGCTCCTCTATTCTCTCTGCTTTCTGGCTGCTATGGGGTAAGCGGTTGTGCTCAGCACAGGCCCTTCCACCATGCCATTTATGCCTTGGAGCCAGCTGACCAAGAACTAAACTGTGAACGAAAATAAACCTCTTTTCCTTTAAGCTGTGGGTCTGGGTATTGCATCTAACAACAGGAAGCGACTAAGACAGGGAGACATGTGAAAATCTGGGTGGAAAAGCTTCCTGGCAAAGGGGACAGCAATGAGTTGGCGGGGGAGGTGGCTTTTTGCATTTGTTGCATTTCTAATGTGTAAGTGACTTTGTTTTGCTTGGTTGCCATTTTTCTGCCTTTTGGGTTTCATGATTACCCCTTCAAATGGTCACACGGGTCCCATGGAATGACATGCTGCCATTAACTGAAGGCTTCCCTAAGACAATTTTTCAGTTGTTATCATGTCCTGAATGATGTCATGAGCTCAGGGAGGACAGTGGAGGAGGTAAAGGCAGAAAGCAGGGCTGCGTGAGGCCATTTCCAGGGCAGCTGTCCTGAGAGCGCTATGTGTGCGATGGTAAGGACATGGGTATCCCTTCATGTTACTCCTCATAGCAGCAAAGCGAGTTCCAGTTCAGTTCAGGGTCTCATATATGCCAGTGCTGCAGTGGAACAGAAACTGGCCCAACCCCCGGTAAGAGTTTAGCCTTGTTGTTTTGTGTCACACCCTTCCCCCTGCCAACTCCGCTCCAAACAAATGTATTCTAAGGGAACATTCAATAAGCCCCCTTAGCTCACAGCAGAGGCAAAGGCACGATGGTGAGCACAAGACATCATTCAGGAAGATGCAAAAACTGGAAATGATCCTAAGGAAGCACTTAGCCAATTGTGTCAGGTGCACGATAGAGAATATTACGTGGCTATCTAAACAGAAACAGTACAGCCCAATAGATGGGGAGGTATTAAGATGGCAAGATACATCAGCTCACAAAGTGGAACGCCAACAAATGCAAAAATGCATATGTCGTTTGAGTGTATGCCTGCTTCTTGGAAACTTTAAAAGGGCTGGGGTTATGGCTTAGTGGTAGAACACTTGCCTAGCATGGGCAAGGCTCTGGTTCAATCCCCAGTACCACACATACCCACATTCACACATGTACACACAGAAGCATATACAGATAGACAAAAAGAGACAACATGCAAAAATGAAAAGAATTTCAGATTGTAAATAATGCCACTCATCCTCACTTCCATTTTTTTGCTCTTGTTACATCTTTTAGGTTGCAATAAATATTTTAGGGTTCATTAAAGTAGCAAAGATGGATCTTAGGGTAGTAAAATTAGATCTCTGATTCTCACAAAGGGATCATGGACTAATCCAGAAGCAACTGGAAAGTGCTCCAAAGCTGTGTCTCTACCCCAAGCGCCAGGTTCTCAGAACAAATTAACTTGATAAGTAAAAGGGGGTATTCTTAATCAATAAATCAGAAGTGTATAGGTTCTGTGGAAAGGTACTATTAATGACTAAGAGGATGCCTTTGCATTATGCATCACCCAAATCTTTGTTTTACATTTCTTTTATCCAAAATATCTAGGCAGCTAACCCTTTCAACCAAAATTCCAATCCTATACTATGACTTACACTGGCTGTAAATTGTTAAAAGTTTCAGAGGCACTTTGTGGCTCACAAGCCAGGATTTCCTAGGCTTTCTAAGTAAGTACATTTCATGTAATAAAGCTGGTAATGGTGAGAAAAGGATTATATACTAACTAGATTTCACATCTGTATACATTACTTTGTGGTGCTGATATTAGAGAAAGTTTGGAGTGTCAATCATATTTCATGTGTATTTTTAAACAAAGACAAGTCAATTAAAATATCTGGAGACAAGGGTATCACGTTAACTTGTACAGAGCTTTTTAACTGTGTTGTGTCACTAAGACTCATAATGCCCAACCACAGCTGGAGAAACTAAGTTTAATGACTATCAAATAAATAATAAGTAAATAATTGGGGGCATTTAGCATCAACAAGACAGCGATAGTGTGGGTAAAAGGAGCAGTCTGTGTTGTGTCACGAAGGCCCACCCCTTTGTTGATGGTGACATGACGGTGACATGGTGATGTAGACATGATAAGATCTGTGGGAGGCCTGGCCCTATGGATGCCCTTGGGAATATAGATGGCTACTCTCATCTACATCCACATTCGTGTACATCGCATTACCCTCGAGTCTCTCTTTTCTAGAGACATGGATGAAATTGTTGTATTTGTTTGTACTTGAGAACTGCCAACTTAAATTAAGACTGAATTGGAGGCTAGAGACTGAAAGCTTCAGAGTGTCCCCCAAAAGTCCCTCCAACTGTATTCAAGCTGAAAGATGACGTGAAGGATGTTTAGGGCAGCAGGCTGCTGAGACTTGGCCCCAGCTAGAAAAGTGCTTAGAGACCCTCTGCCTCAAACCCCCAGCCCCACCCAAGTTTATGATGAAGAAATTGTCAGAATGGAGAAATGAACTGTTCAAGGGCATACATCAAGCTAGTGACAGAGCCAGGAAGAACGGAATTCAGAATTCCCCTCAGGATTTCTAACCTGAAAATATCCTTTCAGATTGGCTGGTGTCTTATAGTCCCCTTTCAAGACCTGGGAAACAGAAAAGAAATCTCACTCTGGTGGAAATGACTGAAAAATAAATTTTAGTCCATCCTGACACATCCATTCATCTACTTGTATTTCCTCATTCCTCTTTCCCTTCATCCCTCTATCAATTTATTCATCCATCTATCCATCTTATCCATCCTTCAGTCCTTCTCTATCCATCCACCCATCTACTCATTCATTCACTTAATCATCCACCCATCAGTATACCCTTCTTCCCATCCATGCATCCATTCATCCATCCATCCATCCATGCATTTATCCACCCAACATTTAATGAGCTTCTTTTATTCCAAGCATTAGGAGTACCAACAGTAATCAGACAATTGAAATTCTTATTCATGAGCTCCCATTTCAGAAGGTGGGCCAGATGACATACAAGTGATAGTAAACAAATAAACAGGGACATATGAAGACATGGAAGTGCCATGAAGAGCATGAAGAGTTGTGATTAGGTGTGACCAGGGGTTTCTTTTGAGTGAGTGGTCAGGAAGGGCCTCTTAGAACAGGTAAGCTTAGAGCTGAATGATAAAGGAAACCAACAAGGCTAAGCTCAGAAGGAAAAGCACCCCAGGTAGAGGAAACAGTGTGGGAAAACCTCTGAAGATGGAACCAGAACATTCGGGCTTTCCCACTGTGTCTTGGTGTGGAAGGCATCATACTGTCTGGTGCTGTCCAGTAGAAATAAAATGTGAACCAACTAGGTAACCTTAAATTTTCTAGTAGCCACACTAAAAAAAATATAATGAAACAGGTAAAATTAAAGCTGATAATACCTTTTGTTTAATTTGATAATATGGAAAAGATGACCATTTCAACCTGTACCCTACATAAAAGTGACTCATGAGGAAACATCACATCCTTTTTTTTGTCCTAAGAATTCAAAAGCCAGCGTGTATTTTACACTTACAGCACCTCTCAAACAGGACTAGTCTCACATGATAGGATTGACAGCTGTAGGTGGTTGGTGGTTACAGTGGTGGCTACGTGGTATAGACAAGCTCAGCAACATGTCAGCTTCCATCACGGTGTTTGCTGCAGTCCAGCATCCATTACAGGATCACAGTACCCGCTGTCTGTATGCAAACATGCACTATTCATAAGGGTACTTTGAATGATAACAAAACAAATGTAAACATGAGGTATGATCACAAAAGCCAGTGAATGTTTAAATTTAAAAAAATGATTATAGTGAAAGACATATTATTAATCCCCCTCAAAATATTCCCCTTCACTTCCAACACAATTATCCTACCTTACCCCTACTCCTATTTGAAGACCTCTTTTGTGAGTATCTTCAGCTGTACCACAATGGCTGAATTGATTCAAAACATTTCCTTTTCATGGTCATTTTGATGAGCTGAAGAGTCAGAAGTCATATGGTGCCAGATCCAGCCAAGAAGGTAGACAAGCATACACTGTAATGCTTTTGTGAGCTGACTTCCCATTGGATGGCAGCACGCACCATGTTTTGATCTCACCTCATAAAGACACTCAGGAAAGAGGACTTCCAGACCTGCCTCAGAAAGTGGCGAGAACAAAGGGATAAGTGTGTTCAAAGGGAGTGGGAGTACTTTGAGGGAGACAAATGATAATGTGTCCTTTCCTGAAAGACAATTTTATGTAAACATGCGCTGTATTTTTGACCACTCATTGTATCAAGCAGAGTGTCTGGCATCTGCCCAAGTTTATGGAACCCATGGGGAAGAAACCTCTTTGGAAAAAAACCAGGAACATCTACTTTAAAC
>RJWT010022841.1:0-17033 GCA_004365215.1 Cuniculus paca | reverse complement strand
TCAGTCACATACTGGGAGGTGTGGAGTGATTCATTCAGGAAGCAATGACTTCTCGAGTCCTGAATTATCTACCAAAAGATAAAGATACAAAGTTAATTACGCAGGGTCATAACCTGAATGTTATAGTAGAGAGACAGGGTGGTCACTGTCTCTGAGTCATGTGGGACACGACTTTGGCGTCCCTCAGCCTGCTAGTGCTTCAGTTGTTGTTTCCCACTTCCCCGTGATGCCGTCTCTTCAGATGCCTGATACTCTCTGTCACCTGTAAAACACTCATCAAACATCAGTTATTGGGTAACTTAACAAGAAGACATGGGGTTGTGTACATGAGCTCTGGACCTTCCATTTTCAACACCTTGGAACTTTGTTACATCCTTCCCTTCCCCCATGGGTCTGATCTTTCCTCTGTGTCTGTGAGTTTACAAAATAGAGCCATGAGATATACTATGTAAGCTGTAAAGTGTGGTACAGAGGTAAAGCTTATTCCCTCTCCTAGAATTTACATTTGAACCCATGATTTTAAATTTTAAACTAAGACATAGTCAAGACTTACATTGCAAGGAAATCTAAGGAAGCAAATGAAGAAAATGTGTAAATTGTTGGGGACACATCTTCCCTTTTACCTGCCATACACATATGATGTTCATGGCTGTTTCTTTTGTGTGCCTGGCATAGTGTCTGGCATCATGTCTTGAATGTGTGGCTCCTATAAGATGATAAATAAATGCTTGGCAATTCCCCACAATTCCTACATCATCATGAATACATGCATCTCCCTGACCATAAACCAAGGAGCTAAAGTACTCCCATCTTTTCACTCTTTTATCCACAGTACATACCTATTTTATGAGAAATATAAACTCTTAAAAGAAAAGGTACATTCCAGTTTAATGCTCTTGGAATATTTTACATGTTGAGTTTGAAAACATGGTATTGAGGAATTTGACTTTCAAGATTAGTACACTGATAGTTAATATTGTCTGTTCTTCAAAATTACATCATCCCATGGATGATTTAGCATAGTAAATTTGGTAAATTCACATTTTCAATGTTGGGCTAAAAATTTCTTTTACATGGGCTCTTCAATTCATCAGGATCTATTAAGGAAAAGAAAAATTCTTATTTTCAAAGTTAGGAAAACAGAAACAATGTGGAATACAGAAAGAAATAGACTGCTGGATAAGATAAAGTACATGTAATTTGTAGATAGATTAATTACCACAAGTACCTAAGTTCACTCATTCAACAACTATTTACTATGTGCAGCAATGTGTGTCGCTTTATATAATTATAAAAATGTCGTTAAATGCCCTTCGCAATCCCACTTCTGGTATCTTATTACCACAGTGCAGCAATTCATCCATCCACAAGAGAATGACCCACCCTACTTCTCTGTGTTTCTGCTCCAAAGATTCTTTTGTCTTCTTCTGTACTCCCATAGCATTCATCACTCTTGGGTAAAGAATATTGCATTAATAATAGAAGAGGAGGAAATTATTCTAATTTGGGGACATAAATATTACCAACAAATGAAAAGAGCACATAAGTGTAACAGAAAGTATTCTGTTAAAAATGTTTCTTTTCTTTTCAAACTTAAATGGACAAATGGTTTTTTTAATCTAAGATTAATATATTCATATGATTTTATACATATCTGAAAAGAAAGTACAGAAATTTCATTATATTTCCTTTTTCTAAGGACAACCCCCAACCAGATGTGAAAAGAGAACGGTGCACATAAAGTAGGAATAAGACAACAAAAGTGATTTAGAAAGAACTTTAAAGGAATAAAAATAATTTTGCCTTTTTGATTCCACAATACTCTTCCTAGACATAAATTCTAAAAGAAAATATTTTTTTAAAAAATTGTTAGGGCCGGGGATCTAGCTCAGCGGTCTAAGCGCCTGCCTGGCAAGCGCAAGGTCGTGAGTTCAATCCCCAGTGCCGCAAAAAAAAAAAAAAAATTATTGTGGCTGGGGATTTAGCTCAGTGGCCTAAGCACCTGCCTGGCAAGTGTGAGGTCATGAGTTCAATCCCTGGTGCCAAAAAAAAAAAATTAATGTGTAAAAATATGTTCAATGAGATTATTTAATACCTGAGAAAAATTATAAACTTTATGCAATGTCCAAAATTAGAAAGTAAAATATATAACAAAATAGATTACTATATATAATAGTACACATGTAAATTTAAGAGGCATATTTTCAAAATTTGCAATATTATAGAAAATTATTTTGTTGTAATATCAAATGGTAAAACTTTGGAATGCAAATTTTTAATATTGAGTATGATACTTGTTTAACTATGTTTCAATAGTAAACAAAAGACCATAATATACTTTTACTTCTAAATTAACAGAATTATGGTTGATTCTGCAATTCTCAGAACTCAGCAAGCTGAAGAAGACTGAAGCCTAGGGCACTAGCAATGAAGGGTGATTATATGCTTTTTTTTTTTTGGTTCATTTAATCATGAAATTTTTTTTTTTTTTTTTTGCGGCACCGGGGATTGAACTCACTACCTTGCACTTGCCAGGCAGGCGC
This sequence comes from Cuniculus paca, assembly GCA_004365215.1. NCBI lineage: Eukaryota > Metazoa > Chordata > Mammalia > Rodentia > Cuniculidae > Cuniculus > Cuniculus paca. The sequence goes on along the minus strand of RJWT010022841.1, from coordinate 14,490 downwards.
TTAGACCGCTGAGCTAGATCCCCAGCCCTTTAATCATGAAATTTTATTCTCATGACTTACTTTAAAAGTATCTCATCTAAGGGCCGGGGATGTAGCTCTGCAGCACAGCACCTGCCTGGCAAACGTGAGTCCTGGTTTCCAATTCCCTGTACTTAAAAATAAATAAATAAATAAAATATCTCACCTATCAACTTGTCTGACAGCTCCATGGCCAGGTTTCTGCACAGCTGTTAGTTTATGAAAAAAAGAATGGAAGTTATAAGGTTAAAATGTCAACAGCTCAGTTCCAGTCAGCCTTGGCTGTTTTATAAATTAGAACACTGCAGGATCCTTGCTCTGGAGCCTATCCACTGCCACACATCCTGTTCATAGGCAAATTCAGAACTTTCTTAGCTGTGGCTAATTAGACCCCAGGGGCATTTCACTGGCAGACACAACCACAGTCCAATTACTTCATCTTACTCAACTGAACATTAGGTAGGAACTTTGTGGCCTTCATCTCTAATTGCTATTTCCTTAAATTCACACAAAGACAAATCACTGGGTGAAGAGAAAGCAAAACAGTCCTCTGCTAATGAATTTGAATATTTAATAACAAATGAACTTTGTTTATTAGTGTATTTAGGATATTTGGCATTATATAAGTTAAACATTTAGGTAAGTGACTAACTTCTTAAAATTTTATGGTATTTTGTTTCCTTGTCAACCTCTCCTAAACTGGTAAACATTTTTTAAATATTGTATTGAGGGGTGTACATTAAATGATAATTATTGCACGTATTATAATAGAAACACTTTGTACCAGGACTAGTTTACAGTGTTTCTTCAAAGCTATCTTTCTCATTAAAATTCTGAAAGTAGATTATCAGCATGATGATTAAAAAAGTTACATTCTTCAACTATGTTCATAGCTGTAAGATACATTTTTCAGTCATGCAAATGTAATCTAACAGTATTCCTATGAAATGGAAAAACAGGCATCAATGTTACCTCTTTTTAACATGGAAAACCAAGTCATGGAATCAGAACATCTTCTACCTATGTAAAATAAAAACAAAGCCTCCTGAGTCCTGGGCCAGAGTCCTCATGCTTAGATCACTGTGTGATAACTGATGTGTCGAGACACGTTTATGCCATCACCAAATGTGAAGTGCACTGCAATTGTCCACTTAAAGAAACACATGCCAATATTTGAAATTATTTTTAAAAGCAAACTGAATTTAATTAAATTTAGGTATATTCCTAAATCTAACAGGTTCATTCACTCACATTTAAATATATTTTCTAATGTCAAGAAAGAGACATATTGTACATAACTCTAAGTTGGTTTTAAAGAATGCAGGCATTCTGAGCAGCATGGTAGAAAACAGTTTAACAAAACTGACCCTGTGTGATAAATTAGTTGCATCCAGACACTCGAACACCGCAGTGCTATGATAACCTTTATTTTTCATCTTAGTTATTTTTCTCGTTAGTGAAACAAAATACCCAGCACACAAAGTTAAAAGAGGGGAGGTTTATTTTGTCTCACCGTTTGCAGAGTTTCAACTCATCATTGGCTGGTTCCAAGGCAAGGTGACATGGCAGAGGGGCAGCAGAGAGGAGAGACAGTTTATGGCAGGGGAGGCAGAAGGCAACAAGCAGCAGCAGGAAGCCTGGCTTGTTTCTGTCCCTTTCTATTCCTTCCAGGCCAGAAGCATATTGATTGGTGCCACTCAAACCCAAGGTGGGGCGTCTACTGTCTATACCCTTAATCTCAGCATCACACTCTAATCTACACTGACACACCCTAATCCGGATACCTTCAAAACTTCCCACCTGTAAGCCTATGAGGCTTTGGGGAGACGCCTAGTTATAGCCATAACATCTTCCAACTTTAGAATGAAAGGGGAGAGTCCAGCTGGAGGATGAACATGGGCTCTAATATGTACCATGCCTAACCCAATAGCAGATTAAATCCACCCATGATGGTCTGCTACCCATTCACACAGCCTCTACTATAACTTGAATGATAAGTATAGAATGTTTTTTGAGTCCCCACACCTGTATAGTCGAGCTCTCCATAACTTAACATAACCTGGAGAAGCATAAAGTCAAATCCAAAATACTGAGAGTTGTCCATGAAGGAAAGTTTTCCAAAAAAGAATTTTTGGAACTACAATGCAAAATGTGTTTTCAGAATACAAGAAAAAAGTTGTGGAAAACCTGCAGAGAGACAGAAATGGATATTTCAAAGCGAAATGCTAAATGAGAATGAAAGAAGAAGAAGTGAAATATGAATCAGTTCATATCTGATCAAAAACCAGTGGAAGTATTAATATCATGTTTGACAGATACATGGCCAAAACATCAAACAGAAAATCATAGGTCCTACTCAAAGTGACCTTATGGACAATGTCATGCCCTTTAGTCAGCAAAGGAACACTTCTCAAGGCAACAAAATTCTGAAACAGAGTTCATTTTGTTTCAGTCTAATCCAAAAATCTTTTCATATCACCTGCTAAATTGTTCAAAAAGTGAAACTTTTAGAGATGTATTTGATTGCTGACTTATTGCAGATAATTTTCCAAAACTCTCCCAATTTGACCTTTTCTAATTGAAATAGAAGCAAATATAACAATATTTAAGGCAACAAAAATATAATATTTTACAAATTAGAAGAAGCTTGAGAGAAGGAAACAGGGTAAGGAAAGAAAAGGGATGCAAAAAAAATGCACTGCATACATGCACCAAGTTGCCATGATAAATGTGATTAAGTACTAAGAACATGTACAAACAGAAACAAATATTAAAAAGAACAGAATCACAGAACCGTACACCTTCTAAATGACCTATGTAAACTGCTTGGAGAGAAAAGATGAGCTATTAAAGGTTGTGGAATGAGCCCATGTTCTGCTGATCCAGAAGATGATGTTCCCTTGGTTCATGGTGATTCAATAATTATAATCCATCTGTTAAACATGGTTACATCACAGGGTTCACTGACTTCTTCAATAAAACATATGGTAGTTGTCAAGTGGGAGGCTGGATCTTTCTGTTTGTCATATTTATGTTGTGGAAATGCACCACAGCTTCTTAAAGATACGAAAGTTATCCACAGGAAAGTTTTATAATTAAAGTGAGTTGTTTAGCTGAGAAATGATTTTTTCTTCAAATATGGAGTGATTTTTTTTTGTTTATACCACATAAGCCATCTCCTTTTCCTTTATCTCTTCTTTTCCTTTTAAAATTTTCTTAGTACATGTTTTCAGTACGTGATTATTGCATTCACTGTAGGGAACTGGTATATTTATTTATGTATTTACTTATTTATTAATTTTTTTTTGTGACACCTGGGATTGAACTCATGACTTTGTGCTTGCTAGGCAGGTGATTAGGCCACTGAGCTAGATCCCTGGCACTTGTCTTTTTGAGACAGGGTCTCTCTATGCCGTTCAGGCTTGTCTTGAGCTCACTTTGTAGTCCAGGCTGTTCTCAAACTCTCAATGATCCTCCAGTCTCAGCCTCCCAAGTGCTGGGATTACAGGCGTGAGCCACCATGCCCAGCTGGAACTGGTACTTTTAAACAACACTTCTCAATTCTGATTTTCCCTCTCACTTCAAGATTTTTCTTTCTTTTTTTCTTTTTTTGCCTTCATCAGATTTGTTCGTGTATTCATCTTTTAAGTCCTTAAAAGTAAATTATCATATATACAGACTAGCAACTGGACTAATAGGTCAAAATAATATATAAAACTCATAAGAAACTTCTATTAATCACAGTACACTCTTATATACCTTGCCCATGATGAATTATGGTAACATTTACTCTCTTTTTATCTATTATCTGCCTTTCATTTTGAACTTTATTTATATCGAGTTCCTCATATAAGAGAATTCATGCAACATTTAAATTTGTATGTCCGATTTTTTTCACTTAACATTATGATCTGAAGGTGCATCCATTTCCCTAAAAATGATTCAAGCTAATCCTTCTTTATGACACAGTAGTGTTTACTGGTATATACATTCCACATTTTCTTTATTTACTCTTCTGTTGATGGACAAATAGTCTGCTTCCAAGACTTAGCTATTATGAATTGAGCTGCTATAATCATAGGTATGAATATACCAATATGGTATGAGGAGTTTAACTCTTTTGGGGAACATTCTTAGAAAGGGAATAGCTAGGTCAAATGGAATTTCTGTTTTTAGCTTTTGAGGAATTCCATACTGATTTCCATAGTGGTTGCATCAGTTTACTCTCCCACCAACAATGAAAAAGGGTTCCTTTTCCCCCAGCAGCCTCACCAGCATTTGTTTTTAATGGTAGCCATTCTTTGTGAAGTGAGATGGAAACTCAGTGTTGTTTTAATTTGCATTTCTTGAATGGTAAACGATGAACACTTTTTTCATGTATTTATTGGTCATTTGTACTTCTTATTCTGGTGTGTTTTTTCATTTCAGATACTCCTTTTTAAGTTGGGTCCTTAACTTTGATGTTCTAATTTTTTTGAGTTCTCGATAGTTGTCCTCTTTCGGAGGAGTAGCTGGCAAAATTTTTTCCCAATCTGTAGGTTCCCTTAGTTAGTGATTTCCTTTGCTGTGCAGAAGCTATAATCTGATGTGATCCCATTTGCTAATTATAGGTATTATTTTTTGTGCAACCAGAGTTCTATTCAGAAAGTCTTGTCTACAGCTATGTCTTTAAGTATTTTACCTATTTTGCCTTCCAACATAATTTGTCTGTTATAATGTTCAGATACTTGATCCATTTTGATTTTAGTTTAGTGATGTTAAGAAATATGAGTTTAAGTTCAGTGCTTAGTATGTGAGTAGCCATTTTCCCCAATGCCATGTGTTAAAGAAGCTATCTTTCCTCCAGCAAAAGAATTTGGCCTCTTTGTCAAACATAACATAGATGAGTGTGCCTGAAGTTGTTTTTGCAACATGTACCTGTGCTATTGATCCACACATCTGTTTTTTGCCAAAACTGTGTTATTTTCATCACTTTGACTTTGTAGCATATCTTGAAGTCAGGGATAATGATGTCCCTGCCTTGGCCTTGTTGCTCAGAACTGCTTTGTCTCTTCTGGCTCCACATGAATTTTAAGACTGCTTTCTCTAGTTCTGTGGGGAAATGCTATTGGTATTTTGACTGAGATTGTATTAAATATGTACAAATTTGGAAGTTTGACCATTTTGACTATACTGGTTCAGCCTACCCAGGAATGGAATATTTTTCCATTCTTTGATATCCATTTTGATCTCCTTTTATCACAGTGGTACAGTTTTCATTGTCATGGTCTTTCACTTCCTTGATTAGCTTAATTCCTAAGTACTTAATTTTTGTTGATGCTATTGTGAAAAGTGTTTCCCCAAATTTCTCCTGGTGAATTTATTATTGGTGTACAGGCATCCTATTGATTATTGAAGATTGATTTTGTACCCTGTTACACTAATGAATTTAGTTTTTTTGTTTTTCTTTTCTTTTCCTTTCTTCCTTGTAAGGAAAGGTTCATTATAGCTCAAAGTTCAGGAGATTTATGGTTGGGGACAACATCTGATAATGGCCTTCTTTCAGGTAATGTCCCAAGAAGAAGCTACTAGAATGTACTCACATACTAGAGAAGGTGAGTGTGTGTTTGTGTGTGTGTGCCTAAAGTAATTTTCAAAGAAGATTCTAGATTCCTTCAACTAAGAACACCAGTAAAATCAATATTATTATTGTGGTGATTATTTGCAATCTTTTATTATATTTTTCCTTAATTGTGAATATTTTCACATGTGTTTTTAAAAATTGCATTTCTCATTAAAAATTGTTAGTTTACTAAATGGGTATTTCTTATACATATAATCAAATGTATTTTATAAATCAAAACATAATAAAATACTAGACCCAAATAATTTCATGTAACAAAAACATCAATGTATATGTAATAAGAATAGTATTTTTGCTCAAGGTTTATGGCATGTTCTATGATTTAGTCATTAAATTTTTCTGACTCTCTTTTTATTCTGTACAATTAGAACTGTAGATCTCAGTGTTGTGAAGTAGCTGTGGTCTTGTGGGGAAAATAAAATTTCACATACGTTTAAATGAAGTTCAACAATCACTGTGCTACTTTTACTCAACAGAACAAAAACTTCTATATAATTTTAAAATCAGAGATATCGAGTGTGCACTGAAATAGTTGGCTTCTTTCTTCTAAATTACACCCCATGCTTAGATGCTAGGAGGCAGTGCAGACTTCTGAGTACCCTCCACTTGTAAAGAAGGCATGTTGTGCAAATCTGCAATTTGAAAAGAAAATTCTTCAAATTGCTACAAAAAAGAAACATTATGACCTAAATGTTGCTTTTATAAAATAAAAAAATGTAGTGCTTGCTGCTATCCATTGAAAGAATGTCAAATTTGAGTCTAAAATGCAAATCTGACATTAGCTTCTCTCTGTCATTGGGCTGTTAATATGTTTGAACTTTATTTTTCCTTCATCGATCTACAGGAACGACCATAATATTATCTACCTTGGAAAATTGTTGTGAAGTCAAATAAGAGGCCTAAGGGAACAATTAAAGTACAATAATTTTTAATTTCCTCTGGCTCCATGGTCAATCATAGTTCAGAAATGCTAAAAGGAGCTATGCACATGGTTTAGTGATAGTCACAGCCTCGGTAACATTTATACACTGAAAGATCTGGGAGTGTAGGGCCCATGGATAAGGAGGACAACCATAATAAGGTATAAAATTGTTAGGATTATGAAACAAATAATATTTTCATGAGATTATTTGCTATCTAAAATTGTTTTCCTATTTAATAACGTTCTAATGGCATTTTTTACCTCTGCATTCCTTGCTGTGTAGATGATAGGATTTAACATGGGAGTGACCAGAGTATAAAATACTGCCACTACTTTATCCATGGGAAAGGAGGCTACTGGTCGCAGATAAATAAAAATACAGGGCCCAAAGAACAAGATGACCACTGTGATGTGGGAGCCACAGGTAGAGAGGGCCTTTTTCCTCCCCGCGGAGCTGTGAGTCCTTAAAGAGCACAGAATAACCACATAGGATACCAACAACATGGCAAAGGTGATGATAGCCATCCCCCCACCATTGGCAGCAACCAAGAGACCAAGCAGGAAAGTGTCCGTGCAGGCGAGCTGTATCAGGGGGAAGATGTCACACATGAAGTGATCTATCCTGTTGGGGCCACAGAACGGGAGCCAGAAGGTGACTAGAATCTGTCCAAAGGAGTGGAGGAAGCCCACTGTCCAACACACCCCCACCAGGACGCAGCGCATGTTGTAGTTCATCACAGTCACGTAGTGCAGAGGTCTACAGATGGCCACATAGTGGTCATAGGCCATGACCACAAGGAGGACAACCTCTGAACCTCCTAAGAAATGTTCAAGAAAAAGTTGGGTCATACAAACATTGAATGAGATAGTTTTTGTGTCCGAAAGCAAATCAGCTAGCATTTTAGGGATTATAGAGGAGGAGAAGCATGCATCTATCAGAGATAAAAATGACAGGAAAAAGTACATTGGGGAGTCCAAAGCCTGGCTGCAGATTATAGTGATGACGATGAGCAGGTTTCCCATGACAGTGACGATGTAGGTGATAAGTAACACAAAAAACAGAATTTTCTGCATCTCAGAATTCTGTGTCAGTCCCATTAGAACAAATTCAGTCACATTCATTTTGTTTCCTTCCATTTCAATGCTAATGCAGCATTCGGAGTTGGTGGATTAACCTGTAAAAATAAAATCTTTCCTAGCAAATGTCATGTCAACATACCTTGGGTTATCACGTAAGCTGAAAGAATTTAGTAAAATGAAGTAATTTCTTTCATGGTATTTCCAGAAGAGAAGAAACACATTATATTTTGTATTTTTATAAAAGGAGATTAAATCAACCCTTTGCAGCTGTCTATTTCTACTTCTTACAAGGCCGTTGGTCGTTCCTTTGGTGTGAAGGGGGTTGTTGACGAGCTTCCCTTGTACACACTGCTGATGTGTAAAGTCTCAGCCACCTTTTCTTCTATTTAGAAATTCTTAAATAAGCCGCATGGAAACTGCCTTGTGGGAGGGGAGGTAAAAAGGAAGAAAGAAAGGATTGAAGAGGTATTGCATACCCATACCAACTCCCCACAAGAAATGGAAACATTGCAAACCTCAAACACCTGCTAATTTAAAAAAAAAGAATTTAGTCTAGAGTCATCTGCTACATAAAGTATTCTGTAAATACTAATTAAATAACTAAATAAATATCTATGTTAGGAGATTCTCTAGTTCCTCTGTCACCTTTTCTTTTTCTAGGTAACTGCAGAACAATTCCAAAGGACTGGGGATATAGCTCAGTGGTACAAGTGCCTGCCAGGCAAGCATGAGGTCATGAGTTCGATCCTTGGTATCAAAAAAAACAAAAACAAAAACAAAACACATCAGAATTCCAGTGACTCATTCCATCTGTCCTTCAGATGCCCCTTAATGCCTGTCACCCTGATGACCTTCTCTATGGTCAGTGTGAACACCCTTCCATGCCCATGTGCAGTGGCATCTGAATGCAGGGTGGAAATGGAACCAAGGAGGCTATTGGTCATTTATTTGGCTGGCACTCTCCTACCATTTGGAGAAAGGGGTGCCTTCAACTCAGACTGCCACTGTTTGGCGGGGCATCTTTACAAGACTTGCAGGCCCCTCCTGTTCCCACAATCACCTCCTCCACACTCAGTTTCAAGCCGGGTAGTGGCGATGCTGCCTGCTGTTACTACTCCAGCTTGCCTTATCTGCCCTCACTAGTTTCTTTTAACTGTAAGAATTTTACTTGAGAAGAAATCATAATCACACTCTCTTTAAATTTTCATTTCATTTCCTTCGTATTTCTTGTCAAGACTCCAGTGGTCCAGAAAATTTGTTTTTTCAAAACAAACAGAAGTAAATGATAAAGTGGTTTTCCTTTTCATGTATGTGTTTTATTTAATTGCCATTTATAATTCTTTTGAGTTATAGCTGGTAAACAACTTAGTACTTATCAGGAAAAACTGTGTACAATGTAACAATAAAAGTCTTTTCTTAATCCAGGCATGGTGGTGCATGCCTCTAACTTCAGTGACCTGGGAGGCTGAGGCAGGAGGCCAGCAAGTTCAAGCTCAGCCTCGGCAATTTAGTGACTTAGCCAGACCATATCTCAAAAAGTTATATATAAAAGTTACTATATATGACAGGGCATATAGCTCAGTGAGAAGCCCCCAGTGCTGTGAAAATATTTTTAAGTTCTTTCTAGTGAAGGACTGGGGTGAATCATAAAGATGACTCTTAGAGGTGGTCAAAATATACGGTGAGTAAATTTTAAAACCATATTACAATAGCTGACACCTTGCCATTAGTCTTCTTCAAAATACTCCATCTTCAAACACAATTACCCCATCATTCTTGCCACTTTCTGAAGTAGTTCTGGAAATCTTCTTTCATGAGTATCTTTATATGATTTGATAAAAAATACAGTGACATCTGCTGCTTGAGTGCCATCCAATGGAAACACAGGCTTATAAAACCATTTCACTGTGTCCTCATCCTCCTTATGTGCTGAGTCTGGCACTGTGAGACTTTTGACTCTACTCCAAAGTCCAAATCAGGATAAAAGGATAACAATTTGTGTCCATTCAGTATATTGAGGGAGCCCCAACAGTACTCCTAAATATTCATAAAAGAAGACTTCTGGAACTGAATTAAAAGTACCTGGAACAATGGGATTAGTGAGTTCTAAGCAGGGGTATGTACTTTGAGAGGGATCAATGGCAATGTGTCTTTCAATGTGCATTTTTTGGTAAGTGTAAACATTCACCATATTTGTAAATCACTGGTAGATCTATGTTTTCCAGTCTATGTGTATTCTAGGGCACTGGCATTAGGGTTACAGAAACTTTGGAGTCTACAAAGCCTGTGCCTTTCACTGTCCTAAAGTTATTTTACAAATCTTTTAAATTGTATAAAAGAGACATCACTGTGAATAATCACTGCTCACAGAACTACAAATGTTGCCTGATGAAAGTTCTGCTGATTTTCCTGAGGTTTGCATATAAAGCATTTGAATTTATTTCTAAATTAATCACAAATCCCCAAACAACATACATGTGGTAACTGTGTTCCCCATGAACACATCACAGTATTTTACTCTCGTGTCACTAATTAGTGAGCTATGCAAAATCTTTGTCATGCATTTGTTTTATAGTTGCATGAGACTCATGACTTTGCTCTGTATTTTGAAATTTTTGCTTTCGTACATTATAATTACTAACAGAAGTTTAAAGAATCACAGATACATATATTCTTGCCATGTGTATTATTTCATAATGAACTGTTCTATTTTACTGTATTTGGAATTTATTTCTTTTGTCATCAAATGGAAACAAAATATGAAATTAAACAACATTTTTTATGAATCTCCTATCTCTGATCTCACCCAGAGTTAGCTACTGTGAGCATGTTAATCAATCAAAATAAAACCAATGGCAGCATTAGGTCCTGAGTTAGATTTCTGGTACAAAAAAAATGGTATTGAAAGAATTATGTCAATTTGGTCATGGGGAAGATGTGTGTGTGTTCATGAACATGAAAACTACTTAACTGTGATACATAGTTTCAAAACCTGTTTTATAATTCATGAATAAAGTCATTTCCAAATTCTTGTTATTTACTTGCACATGTACCTGACACACTACAAAGTAGAGATATATATATCAGTAAATAATATGGGTGAAGCCTACTTTCATGTCCTAGAAGAAAGAGACATAGGACAGAAATGACAGCAATTTTTTTTTAAAAAAGTGACTGCATAGCATGGCAGATTGTAGTAGATGTATGAGAAAATGAAGGAAACAAGATACAGTCTGAGGATAGGGGTTATTTTGTGTGAGGCTGTCAGAGAAGGCTTCATTGAGACATATTAATAATGAGAAAGGAAAAAGGCAAGGAAAGAGAAGCAAGAAGTTACTTACAGGATGACTCCAGATACAAATGCCAGCAAGGGGTCGTCCCTGAGGGGCAGAAGAGCCAGGATCAGTGACTAAGGGGCTGCAGCTGAGACGCAAAGAGCCAGGACTGCTTGATTTCAGGTCTCCCCGGGATTTGTAGACCATCTTGAGGGCTGTGACTTCATTCTAAGTGGCAATGCCTCAAAGCAGAATGACATGATCTGTCAGATGAATCTTTGGGGCCACTGAGTGAAAAACAGAGTGCAGAGGACCAAAGCAGAAGCAGGGACACTAGTTAGGATGTTACTATGACAGCTGAAGGGGAGATGGCTTGGAACAGGCTGGTCATGGGAAAATAAATGGATTGTGTAGGAAAATCATACCAACTTACTCGATATGAAGTGTAATCCTTGAGCAAATGCTGGCTCAGTTAGCTGTGGCTTCTACACATGAAATTACCTCAACATATGACAATGCTCTCTTCAAGCAATATGGTCAAAAACTTGGGAGCAATTTTTATTCTTTTTCCTGTTTATACTTCATGTCAAGCAAATTAAAATAATCCCTATGTCAGCTGCCTAATTTATGCCTATTTTGTGTCAGTTAGTGAGCCAGTCTCCCTTTCATTTTTACGGTAACTTCCCAAGCCATGATCTTGTTTAGAGGAAAAAATTCAAGAATTCCAGAGATTACCTACATTTCATAGAATTATTATGTTTTCTATTTATTTCAATGTAAAGGTAGAATTTCAGCCTACTAAGTAACACTGAACTACTTCCTTATCCTGTCTTATTTGTTCCATCTGTGAAATGAGGCTAGGAATAGCCTTTGTCTCAGTGTGAATACAATTTGTAAAAATCTCTTTGGAAGAGTCAGCCATCATTATGGACTTGAAGAGGAATAGCATGAGGCCATGATTATTAAAGTCACCTTGTTCTTTCAACAAGGCAATAGCAATGAGTTATTTAAAAGAATCCACTTTTCTCCATCATTTATTTGCATGGTATTTAGCCAGCCAAAATCATTTTTTCTACTTTACCAAAGTGACTGCAAGCTATTTAACACTCACATATTATATGTACATCACATGTTAGAGTTGGTGGTTAATTTTGATATTAGATACACAAAGCAGTATTTGTCACACCTTATTTCATTTCTAAAATATATGTGAAATACAATTTTCTGGCAAAAACACATTCACTTACAAGCATGGCTATTCACTGACCCAATTCTCTTTAAATATGATGTCTTCTACTTTATGGCTCAGTAACCTCTCATCAGACATACACAAAAATGACCCTTATGTGTCCACTCCTCCCCATCACCTTGTACCCTTGTAACACCTCTAGCTTCTTTATGTGAGAGATAAAGACAATACAGTATTCTAATTGCCTAACCTAGGAACATCCACGTGAGATTCCTTCCCATCACTTCCAGATGCAAATGACTGTTACAGTTGGAGAAGTTGAGACACAAAGAGGTTAAAGCTTATGCTCTAGGATGGGAAGTTAGTGAAGAGCAGGCCTGAAAGGCAGAATCCAAGTTTGCCTGGCCTCAGGTGTTCATGTTGACTGGACTCCACAGTACCTCCTGCACAACAACTTGCCTAAATAGTATTCTCCTTCTTTAATGTCACTCTCCAACAAAGGTTTTAAAACCACGGTCTCTCATCCTAACTTATGGAGGCATAAAAAGACTTGATTCAAAAAGCTCTTGGGAATTTAAAAGATGTCATCTCCTCAGGATCTTCTGAGAATTTCTCATCTTCACTCTCAGAAATATTTAGAATTATCAATTTATTTATTTTGCTGAGTCAGTTAATAACACAGTACTGTCCCTACTCAAACAGTATTTCTAATCTGCTCTAAATTCACTATTAAGTAAAAATGCTTGTTGATTATGAATTATTCTAATCTACTTTCACTTTGTCTATAAAATAACTTTATGATATAACTGCATGATTTCCAATTCACAGAAAAGCTAAGGCAGAGGATGGTTTATTTCATGTACTCAGGTTAATGTAACTAGTAAGTCATAGACCTATAGTTCAAAACATTCCCTTTCCTAGATCTGTAGAATTAATATCATCAAAATGGAAATTTTGCCAAAGGAAATCTATAGATTTAGTGCAACCCCTATTAAAAAAACAACAAAATTCTTAAACTTTATTTGAAACCAGAAAAGAAATATAAAAGCCCAAGCAATACTCAGAAAAAGAAAAGTGGAAAGGCAGCATAATTTTGATTTCAATTTATGCTATGAAGCTATAGTGACAAAAACAGCATGGTACTGGCACAAAAATAGATCTGTACACCAATGTAATGGAACAGAAGATATAAAAAAAAAACCATGCAATTTCAGTCATCTGAATTTTTAACTTTTTCTTATTAGTATATGTTTACCATGCATGCAGGTTGCAGGCACCTTGAGGAGTGTGTATGTGAAGCTACAGCTTGTTTCTTTTTCAATCCCCTCCCTCTTCCCTCCCCACTCCACCCTCCCTCTTCTAATTCCCTTATCCCTATTTTCATTCTTGTTGGTATTGTTCATCTTAGCTCAGATTATTGCATCTAATGTGTGCATTCACTGAGGTTGTTTGATTTTTGACAAAGGGGGAAAAAGCATATAATGGAGAAAAGGGAGCTTCTGCAACGAATGGTGCTGGGAAAACTGGTTATTCACATTTACGAGATTTAAACTAGAAAACATGTCTCCTGTCCTCTACCAAAAACAAATCAAAATGGGTCAAAGGCTTAGATATCATCGCTTTGAATCACTTGGAAGATATCAGAGAGGAGACACTTGAAGCCACAGAACAGTCAAGAACTTCATAAATAAAGCTTCAATAGTACAGGAAATAATACCAAGAATTAATGAATGGAACTATATGACATAAAAGGAAGCAATCAACAAAGTGAAGAGATAACCAACAGAACAGAGAAAATGTCAGATAAAACTGCTAACTGCCTTGTATTGATATATACATAAAAAAAGGAGGAATAAATCACCCTAAACTCAGCTGTTTAAAATTTAATGTTCCTAGTTGCAATTGGGTGCAATATGTTCAAGCCAGGGAAGACACAAAATAAAAAGAAGAAAATGCTATTGAAGCTGAGGGGCAAAATAAGCCCTTACTTTTGGGGAAGGGTGCTTTTTGCAATATCATTGAGTGTAGAAACATGGAAAACAGAAAACATATTTGATGAACAGCATTATCTAAGAAAGTTTCTGGGCAGAAGTGTATCCCAGCTAACTGCTTCTAGTAGAATTTAGGAAGAAACTAAGACATGCTAGAGAAAGAAATGCAAAATAGTACAGAACCAAGACTTATTTGAATCAAAAAATATAACTGCTTCTCATCTGTAGCCTCTCTAGGTAACTATGCTGAAATGAAGAAACACGCCCTTTCCTGGAGGAATAAACCTCAGAGCAATGTAGGAAAACTATGTTCAAAGACAGAAAAATAATTGTGACTGCAGAGCACTTTGTTAACATCACAGAAATATTTAAGGCAGTCTTCCCTAAAGACC
>RJWT010022840.1:0-17041 GCA_004365215.1 Cuniculus paca | reverse complement strand
GTATTTTCATGTATTTGTGAAGTGTGCTTGTGCATAACTTTTCCTTCCACAATTGTCTTGATGAAATTTACTATTATAAACACTATCACAGATCAACATTGGAAATGATAACTAAAAAGTTCTAATGGGTTATTTAATATGTGTTATTTCCTATAAAAATTGTTATGGGTTAGATCCAAAATGTCCCCTAAAGTCTCCCGCATTCAGAGATGGGACTTTTGGAAGATATTGCAACATGGGTTACTATACTCATCAGTGGATTGTTTCATTGTTCAAAGCTGAATGTGTTGCTCAGAGATAGAACCTCACTGGAATAAGCGGAGGACTACGGAAATAATATCTTCCTCTATCCTTCCTGGTTGTCATAAAATGAGCAGATTTCTACCCCCATGCCCTTTCCACTATATCATTTCTGCCTTGGATCTTGGCAATCCCAGACTGAACCCATTGGAACCATGACCCCTAAAATCTCTCTTCTTTTAAATTGTTGGTATTATGTATTTTGCTGCAATTATAGGAAAATGACTAATATAGAATATTGATACTCAGACTGTGGTTATGAATATGACTGTACATGGCCATATGGTTCAGAAATTTTTGAAACTGCTTTCCTGGAGGAGTTTGGAAAAGTTTGGAAATGCAATCTTAGAAAATCAGTAGAACATTGTGAGCAGTGGTTGATGTGTGATATTTTTCAGAATTGAGAAGGCCAGAATTCTGTTAGGAGAGCTAAAAGGAAAGCCTTTGCTCATGAGGTTTCAGTTGGACACAAGAACTCTTTGGAAACTGGACTAGTGGCCACACAGGTTCATTCTGGCAAAGAACTTACCTACATTTGGTCAATGTCCTAAGAGTTTTTGTGTGAGGCTGATTTAAAGTTGGAAGACTGAGTTTTTCAGAAAAAAAAAAAAAAGGCAGTCGAATGTTTAGGCTGTTGAATGGGTACTGATGACTGTTTCTAGTCAGATCTGTAGTGGGAATCAGAAGCAAATGTCAGAGCTGAAATATGTGAAAAGTTTGTAGTTTGTTCAGAAAGGAAGCAAGGGAAAAATTGGACCAAGGACAACATGGTTGCAAAAAAATATTGTAGTTAAAAAAGCCATGTACTTTGTCAAGGCAATAGGAAAGATTCTTTGGGGTCATCTCATAAAATTGCTGGACCCTATCCATCAAAGGCTCAAGAGCATGAAAGTGTAAATTTCTTTAAAAAACTGTACTGATAAGAGAACCTTAAGAGAGCCTGCTAAAATAGTTGACTTCCTAGGGAAGTGTATTCCTGTGTTAAGCAATCCAGGCACTCAGAGGTAGCTGAATGCATGGACCAAGAAGTTCAGATTTCTGCACAAGTTGGTGGTAGATTTTAGTGTCATCAACATGGTTTTGATTCTTCAGGCCTGTAAAATGCAAGAGTTAAGGCCTGAGAGGTGAGGAAATACATGTGTCCTTTTATAGGCAATAAACAAAACTGTGAGAATGAAGCAGAAAGTGTAGTGAAGACTCCAAGAATTTGGAGATTTCAGGAACATGAACATCTGTTGAGGAAAACCACAGACAGTGAGTAGAATCACCCTGAGAGAAGCCATGTAACCTTTCAAGGGTGAGAGTATAGGGTTAAGGCTGCCAAATTCTTGGGAGTTTATACCTCAACCACAGTCTGTCCTGGTACTAGAAATGGAGCTACAGGGTTTGATGTTTGCCCTGTTGGATTTGGTCTTACTTCCGTTCATTTTTTTTGTTTGTTTCCCTCTATTCCTCCGTTTTGGAATGGGAATGTTTATCACATGCTATTATATGTTTGAAGTATTAAACTTTCTTTTTTATTTTTACATTGGCTCACAGCTAAGAATTTGCTTTGAGTTTCAGATGATACTCTGGATTTGTGCTTTCCAGCAATACTGGAAGTGGTAAGAGTTAATTATACTTAGAGATGAGGGTCAATGTATTTTACATAATAAATGGATGTAACCTTTTGGGGGACTGGAAAAAGAATCCTGTGAGTCAGATCTAAAATGACCTTCAAAAGTCTCCTGTGTTTAGAGGGGGGCTTTTGAAAAGTGGTTGGAATATGAAGACATTATAGTCATTGGTGGATGAACCAATGATGAATTTGAAAGTGGATGGTCTTTTAGATGACAGGGCCTCTTTGGAAGAGGTGAATTATCAAAAATCAAGACATGGAAGAGTGCATTCCTTTGCCTAACTTCTTCCTTTTCACTCTTTTCTTACTGACTGTCACGAAGTGAACAGCGTTCTACTGTCACGCCCTTTCATCACGCTGTTTCCAATATGGAGCCAGGCACTGTGACAGAATATACTGGTACCACAGGCCAAACAATTTCTGCTTCCTTAAGTTATAAGTGTTGGGTAATTTGTTGCAGCAATGGGAAAGAGTTAATATAATTAGCATATATTATTAATAGAATAAAGGGAAGGAGAAATAAAATAAGGAAGGAAGGGTAAAAGGGTTAGTTCTTTCGACTGCATCCACACAAAGTGATTGTAAAATCAATTTAAGGACAAAGTAGATTATTGATTGTTATTAATCATGGTAAACTACCTTACAAAATTACTGCTATCATTAAAGTTTTATGATAAGTAAATAACACATGGATCAACAAAACCTATTGCATTAAAAGGGAAATAACTCAAAATACGTTCCCTGTTGTGAGTACACAACTCATATGTATGAGAAAAGGATACATGCTGTTCACTTTTTTCATGAATAGGCTCTTTGTTATTCCTTGCAGTCCTTTGATATATCACCTGTTCTAGCTTTTTTTTCTATGATGACCTCCTTTTCAAATTTTATAGTACTGTTTTCTGTGTCTTGATTATTCTTTGACCATCTAACTATTGAAGGTCATCTCCTTGAAACTTGTTTCTCAGTTTACTTTTATTTTCTGTTTCTTATTCTTTCATTCTTGATAAAAATCAATTTGATACAGAGGTAAAAAAATTTGACAAATGCTTATTTGTTTTGTATCCAACTCAGTCTACAGTTTTAACTAATGCTATCATTGGAGCTCCATTTATCCTCCACATATTGGACTTCAAATTTCAGGTAATCTAACTTAGTATTTTCTTTCTTTTTTTTATTTATAATCATTTAGTTTGATGTTCCAGTATGAATTCCTTTTCTATGCTCCCCTTATGTTTTCCTGTTCTTTTCCACGATTATTTTAATAACACAAACACGAGCAATATTGGTCTTAGATTGTGGAAGAAATAAACTCTGATTTTTAAGTACTATGTTATTGAAGAAATGAAGTCCAGTGGTGTGAGGTTTTTGTTTTCTTGTGCTAATTGTATGCTTTATTTTCTATTCAGCACTTGATATCTCATTTACATGTAATGGACATTAGGGTCCTCATTCTTTTTCATAAAGAAAGGAGTGCCATATAAGAATATTAGCATATGCAAATAATCATCAATGCTTAGTAAATTCTAATTACTATTATTTAAATTATAATTAGCTCTTAATGGATCAGTGATTCTAAATCAAGATCATTAAAAGTGTTTAGCTAGTTTGACAAAGTACCTTAGTTGATTCTTATAATTCTACCACTAACTGCAAGCCAATGGATTGTTTTATTGCCTTTTAACTTAAACTGGCTTGAATACATGATTCATTGAAAAAAGAAAAAGAAATATTTCTCAACTTCTATATCCAGATAGCTCCAAGATTGAAACAATCATTCTTCCTCTGCTCACTCACCTGCCAATGCCACTGAAGGGTAGGTGGAGTGATTACTTGAGTAATAAATGGGGAACAGAAACTACACATGTGTACTTTGGGTATTTTCCCTTTTCCTCTCACTTCACATATGTCTCCTACAGAGAGCACAATAGTTGTATGCTTCTCTATTATTCTCTTTCCTGAAAGGAAAGGACAGTGTTTATGTAGTACTGCTTGAATTTAAGTGACTGACGAATCCTGATTAATAAGTATGCTATCACACATTTTGTGTACCTAAATTTTATAATTGAAAAGTTGTTAAGGATCAAACAACATATGATTTAATTGAGGCAGCAGAAACTTACTTAACTTTAAAAGGAAATGACACACTTTGCATAGCAAGAACGAAAGTATTACAATTTCCAACGCAGTTTCACATATCCCATTCATTCCTCTATGAACACACAAGGTCTTGAGAAATGAAGTGAGTCTATGTATTTGGCTCAAAGAATACAAATACTTCAGTCTCTTCACCTTTCATATTAAGTAACCAGGTGTATGTGACTCCCAATCACATACCCCCACAAGGATATGTGAAATACTTCATTTTCTGTACAGGTGCATGATCTCAAAATCTGTTACTTATCTTACAATAAAATGTCATGACAGAAAGGTATATATACTTTGTCTTGGATGTATTTTTCACTGACATTATCATTTGTCTTGGATCTAGCATGAATATTGTTTTGAAAATTGTTTAAATTTTATGAGAAAAGTTTAATTAATTTACCTTATATCCCTGAAACTGCTATTTCTTTTCTTGGGGTTACTTGGGGTTAAATGAAATTTATTATTTTTAGTAACTGATATTGTTGCTCTAAACCAAAGACCACTGTTAGTATTAGAATGATAAGTAATGTAATATGGCAAATAGATTTTCAAAGATAATCGACTAAATTCAGCCCACATATACATTAAACCTTCTGTAATTGGGAATAAGCAAAGTTATTGAAATTGTACAGATTATACAGTCACAATAACAGTATAGCTATGATAAAATATTAAAAGCATCACAATTTACACAACTTCATAAGTACTGAACAGTGAATTTGAGATTTAGTTCAGACAAAAAAGAAAACAAGAAAGAGAAATATCCTTATTGAAAGAATAAAAATGTGATGAGCAAAGTAGGAGAGAATTCAATGAGTAGAATATGATCAGGCACTTAGGAAATCCTGAATGAGACATTATAACTTCAGGAGCAGATTTCCGGACAGTTCTTGCTCAAGGACTCTGATTTGTAGGTGAACTCATGGGGCAAATGATACATATGTACACTGAGCAGGGGTGCATGATGAAGATAGATTAGTATGCTAATTTTTATCTGTATGAAAAATAAATATTTAGAAGATAGAAAACTAAAAAAGAATGTTAGGAATGTTATTGAAAACAATTGTTACAAACCAATTTAACAAGTATTATGGAAAAACCCTACTTTAAACCTACAGGAAAGAATTTCAAGATTATGTAATTACATGAGGAAATACATCGTGGTCATGAATCAGACGACTCATTATTGTTAAGATTCCACCTTCTGTACATTGACAAATAAAGTAAATGTGTTCCAAATCAAAATCCTTGAATGCTTTTTACTTTGGTAAAAACTGTCTGAAGACTATAATATTTATTTGGAATAGGAAAGAAGATAATTGATATTCAAAACAGAGGTGATGAATTTGCATTTTCTGATTTCAAACCTATGAAAATCTACAATAATCAAGAAAGTGTGGCATTTTCAAAAGAACAAAGTAATAAGACAGAATAAAGGCTGGAGATGGAAACATATGTTAAGGTCACCTTATTTTCTGTTAAGGCTCCAAATAAGTTTAGTTGGTAAAGAAATTTATTTTGAACAAACTGTTCTTGTGAAGTTTTATACACATAAAAAAAAGAAACTTGACTCCGAAATTTCCCTATATCAATAATTAATTAAAGATGGATCACTGATTTATTTTAAAAAACTAAATTAAAAAGTTACATATAGAAAATTTAGAAGAATGTTTTGGCATTTCTGTAGTAGAAAAATATTGTTTCAGCAATAAACAAGAAACACTATTCAAGAAAAAAGTGAACATGTTGGATTTTAAAAATCTTAACTTTTTCTTCACAACAACAGCAATAACAAATTTAGAAATGGAAGGAAAAGTCAAGAGAGAAAATACATGCAGCAAATTTATTACAGGATTAAAATTTTGAACATAAAATGAATCACTACATGTCAATAACTTAAAACACATAATAAAATATGAATGAAAATTTCAGTACACAATTTACAAAAAAAAATCTAGTGACCATTTAATCCATTAAATGATTCCTCACTTTATTAATAATTAAGGAAATGCAATATATACAAACATTATTCTTAAGACTGAAATCACAACAAATGACACAAAATATTGGCAAAAAAGTAGAATATTAGAATTCCCATCCAGCGCAGTTGGGATATAAAGGAATAAAATCACATTAGAAAACAGTTTAACATATTCTAATAAATTTATTATACTACAATTATATTTGTCAAAGAGAAATAAAAACATTTGTTACAAAAAGACTTACACAAAATGTTCATAGTAGTTTAATTTGCAATATCTAAAATTTTGAAACAACTGCAAGAATTAAGCATAAACTGATTATGAGTACTTAGCAATATTCAGAATGAGCTACTAACTCATGGAGCACCATGGATCAATCTCACAGGTAAAATTTTGAAGCTGGCCAATGTAGTTATAAAATACAATTTTACTTATAGGAAATATAAGAGAATACAAATGTAACATAAGCTATTAAAAATAAAAACAGTTTTCCTTGGCAAGCGGATATTCATATTTATAGAAGAGGGTATAAAGGAGCTTGCTAGGATGATGGAAATTTTCAATTTAACATTAACCTTAGTTACTGCAGTATGTAGGCCTTGAGTCTCCTCCAACTGTATAAGTGTGATCTGGATATTTAATTCCATAAAAATTACATCTCAGTATACAAAATGACATCAAAACATAATAGGAAAACAGAAAAACTTAAATACCAACAGCCTTAAAATTATGCAGTTTCTTAACTTCTCCTACAGTATGGTACAAATTGAAATTACTTAATGATGAAGAGGCACAATTTAAAAACATGACAGTCACATATTTTGGTGGTAAGAGTGTAAGGGTAAAAAATGTCTCATATATTAATGATCACAGTGAACAATAGTATAATCCCTGTGGAGAAAATTGGCAGAAATCTTAGGATGCAACATTTAATTTTGGTCTTTTGTCTAGCAATCTTGTTTCTATGAATTCACTATGTTTATACAGAGACACAAGTGTTTTTTTTTTTTAAAGAAACTGTCAGAATATTCCCAAACAGAAAGTTCATGATTATACTGAAACTATCAATTAAATATCAACTAACTAGAGAGAAACAAAGCAAAGGTAAAGCTTTTTCTTATCGATAAATGCTGATCAATGAACTGTGGACTTTATTTCACAAAAAATTCAGTGCCTATTTATAGAAGACATGTTCATACTTCACCTTTTTGTTAGAAACTTCCTATTGATTCACTGTAAGTCATTGTTTAAAATATTTTTAAGACATAAAAACAGGAGCTTATTTAGAAATTGATGAAATTTCATGTTACCACCACTTTTCAATTGATGTCTAGGGTAATGAGAATGTATTTTAAATTTTATAAGCAATCCAGGTAGAGTAGTGCACACCTGCGATCCCAGCACTCTCTAGGGTGAGGCCACAGGACTGCCAGGAGTTCAGTCCTTGGGCTACTTAGTGAGTTCAAGACCAGCCTGAACTGCATAGAAAGACTCTGTCTCAAAAACCTGAAACATAACTTTTATGAACAGAATTGAGTATTGATTTTCAATTATACATGCCATCATATATGTTGGATTATAAAATATACTTTGCTGTATATCAAATATGAAAAATGCCCACAGAATAATACACTGTGTCTCTTTTGCTTAAAATGTATCAGGTCTTTCTGCTAGTTTCAGTAAAATCTGGTTTGTTACTAGAATCCGTGAGGCTCTGCTGAACTGAACTTCCCATCGTCTCTAGTTACTTTCACTCTACCTTCGGTCTCCCCAGAAAACCTGCATGCGTTTGACTGTATTTGCAAACTTTTGTATCCAATTTTCAAGAATGTTTTCTTTTGTTTTTAATTCAGAAATTACATTATTCTGGCCATTTCTAGCTCTCAATTCCTTTATTGTCTCTCATTAGACCTTTTTTTTTCTTTTCCCTTGTTTTTTGACAGAGGGTCTTACAACATAGTTCAGCTTGTCTTTGAGCTCAGCATGTAGCCTAGGCTGACCTGTTACTCTGTGATCCTCCTGCCTCAGCCTGGCAAAGGTTGGGATTATAGGCATCTGCTACCACACTCCACATAGATTATTATTTCTTCAGAAAATTTTCTAAAAATTATCAACATCTTTTGCATATTCCCTGGTTCAGTGTTTGCTTCTTCAATTAAACTGTAACTCCATTCTCCTTAAAGAACGTTGAGCTCGTCATTGTTTTTCTAGGGTGTAGGTCATTTAAGGACAATCAATATAAAACTTTGGAATAGATTAGCAAATCAGTATTTCTTACTATCAAGAACAAATCAAAATTCAGCATTACTTATTCTTTAAAGTCACTTTATTTAATGAACAAGCTTTTTATTTTATTACCTATATATTAAGAATACACATTCAGCTGGTGCTATGGGAATAATAAAGATTAACATATAGAGATAATAGTTTCACTATATTTAACAAATAGAAGATTGCAGTTTGGTTTGTACAAAACGCAGAAAATTCTTGTATAAGAGGTTGGACTGTGGAACAGGCGTAGAGCAAAAAACAAATATAAACAAAAACAAAAACAAAAGCAAATCAGTTGCATATACTCAGTGAAAAAACAAAGCCTCAGTGTTGAGAAGGAAGGATTTCACAATTAAGTTCCCTGAGGGGTCCTATGCTATTCTTCACAAGGAATAAAGTTTAGTGTTTCTCCCTCAAAATTTCCCCTAGTCATATACTCTGATCTTATATTTCAATTCTGGAATGAGAAAGATGGGTGCAGTGTGTTAAAACTGATGCAACTGTTTTCAGATAAACTTTTGTAAGATATTATGAGAGAGCATCATTGTTTTGGAAACAATATGAGAGATGGGGTATTAAGATTGTGGATGGTAGTAGTATCTCCTTTCTTCAGCCCAATGCAGGTTTAGGAATAGGGGGAATTGGCAGGTGGGTGAGCCCAATCCGAATGTCTGCCTAGATAACAAGCATCCTTATCATCAGAGAAAGATGAGAACTTCAAACCATCTTCTTAAGCACTCATTACAAAAATCTCTTTGAAGTCCCAAATGTAAAGAGGAAGATATTATTAATAGTGTTTGAGGCCAAATATGTAGTTTTTGAAGAGCCTTCAAATATTTCCACAGTTAAGTGAAAATCTTACAACTTTCACAGATTGTTCAGAGAATGAAAAAATAAATGCTGTAATAAGACATAACTGGAAAAGTTAAAAGAAAAACCGTTATCATATAAGGACATACTTTGGAGAAGCAAAATTTTCTGAAAAACTGAAATAAAAGACTATTGTTGAAGCATATAATTTTTATTAAAAAAAGAATAAATTACAGGCTTTTTAAACCCTGTGTGACTGTCAGAATATTTACTAGAGAGTTAAAAGGATCATTTTCTTGTAAATGCACTTCAACAATCAGAATTAACCACTTCTGTCAGGATCCATGAAGAATGTTTAGAAACATCCTGACTTTTTGCATGAAAAAAAAAAGATTAAAGAAAACAGTATAAAGCTAAAAACATTTATGACTTTTAAAACTTTTAAGTTAAATAATTTCGATGGCATTTCCTTTACTATTTTGACTTTCATTGATTTATAACAAATACAATCCTTAAATTTCCTCAGCAGTTTCTGCTTAATGAATTTGGAACATTTAGAGAATTTAAACGTATAAGACAAATTACTAGCATATTTACTAATAATTATTTTTATGATTATTAAGAGAGAACATAAATATTATAAATTAGTTGAGAAAATATGTTTCTAATTTTTTACATAAATTACACATACAGAGTAGAATTATTTTCATGGTGTTTGTATTCACTTAAAACATTTTATAATTTCTGCAGTTCTCAATAGTCTTTGATAGTTAAATTATATAGCATTTTAAGAACAGCTTTAAAGATGCTCTTAAGCATCCAATCCATTCCTTGTGTTCTCTGTAATTAACTTTATTAATTGCACATTTTTTGAAGAAAGAGAACTGGTGAGCTGAGTATTTTGTTTTCTTTCAATCAGGAGGTGTTAGACTCTCTTGCCTGAAGTAGTACCATTTGTTCTCTGTAAAATATGGTTAGCATCACCTTGATTTTTTATTAAGTGTATATTTATAACCTTTAGAAGCAAATGTACTCTATCCACATGGCTAGCGTTTATTGTTTTATGTTCTGCACGCAAAGCTGCTTTTCTTAATAATAAGAAACAGCTGTTGTAAGGCCAACAATGAATGTAATGGGTCGTACATGCCTAAATTAGATACAAAGAGAGCCAAGCAGGACTGAATGCTTTAATTCTGTCTCACGCTTTCATGATTGATGCACTCTAAAAAGAGCTGTTATATACTGTGTTGAGATTTAACAGATGCTAAAACGAACCCTTTCCAGTGTACATTTGTTAGGCAGCTGTATTTTACACCAGGAGTGATTACAATGGGAATCAATGTTTCCATGACAGTAAGACAGAAACAATACTCAGAAAACTAAGAGAAAATAATGGAAAATATTTTACTGCAATCCTCAAATGCAATCAATCATTAAATATGTATGTATGTATTACTTTCACAGTTAGGTATCATCTCATTGCTTTGTTTTGAACATTAGTTTGTAGAGACCACTTACTCCTTCTCAAGCTCAATTCTTTGCTTAATGTTAACTTAGTTATTGAGCTATGGATGGTAATTGTTACAAGATTTATCGAGTAATGTATATTTAAGTAAGAAATAGAAATAAGCTTAAAATAAGTGACAAGAAGTACACAAGGATCACCCATAACTTTGCTACTATTTTAATGTCTGCTTTCAAGAATTTAAAACTCATCTTTTCATTCTGCATTTCATATGTTAAACATTAAATATTCAAATTGCAAAAAATCTCAAAGAAAATGAGGTCATTTCTAATGCATGCAATAGAGGATCTGTTTTGGAAAGAGGCAGCAATATATAAAATAATGTCAAAAAAAGATTTACATACAATACTTTTAAATAATTTTCCTTTTAGAATATAGATTTCCATACATTTCCATTCACATAGATAAATTGCTGGCCTCTAGATATTTTAGTTTCATAAAATCATTTTTAAATGTGCATTAAAGATTGTAAAATTGTTTTAGAGAATAGAATCCTGCATATAATTTGACTTCATGTCAACAATATACAAAAATAGTTTATATCTATTGATACACGCTAAAAATTTTTAATTGAACTTTTCTTATGTTAATTGGAAATTATTGATGCTTTAAAAGCAATTATTTCCAAATGAGTCAAGGGTAACAACAAAGTCTGAGTGTGGTGGTGTATGTTTGTAATTTTGGCATTTGGTAGGCTGTGGCAGGAGGATTGCTGTGAATCTGAGTCCAGCCTGGACTGCACACTGAGTTAAAGGCCATCCTGAACTACATAGAGACCCTGTCTCACGAGAAAAAAAAAGTACAGCAAAGAATTCCTACAACTCAGAGGTTTGGAAATTAATAAAAATTCTAAAATAAGAAACAGAGTAGAAGAAGGGTTTAACTACAAAATAACACAGGGAAAAGGGAAAAAGAAAAAAGATATAAATTTCTATATATACACTTAAGATAGCTAAGATGATTACACTACTAACTCTATTAGTTCTTGGAACAAAACAGTTAACATTCATAGGATTAGATCAGTTTTTCATGTCTGTATCTGGTAATCTGAGTAACTTTTTTGAAGATAACTATACAAAATAACGATCTTTGGTATGTTCCTACCAACTTGTTTTGAAAACCTATAATGTTATTGTTTTTGGTTCTCTGTTACTGTTATTTATTTGTCTCTTTTGCTTCTTGTTTTTCTTATGTTTTGTTTTGTTATTCCATCTCATACAGAAAGGTTAGATGTACATGTATAGGCTTATACATGCCTAGAACTACTCCTGAAGAGTTTACAAGAACTGATTTTATTATGTGCAGTGGTATGAACAGCTACTTTGAAGGAAATGAGACATTTTGGTAGTCATTGCTGATTTCTTATCATCATGCTTTGAAGTCCAATAATGCTTTTATTCTTTGATTTGATTGATTTAAGTCTGTTTTCTATTATTTGATTGCAATATGTGAGATGGTACGGACAGCTATTTTGAAGAAAACAAGAGACATTATGGTAGCCATTCTTGATTTCCTATAGTCTGGGTTTGAAGGCTCGTATTGCATTGATTCTTTTGTTTTGAGTGGTTTTATACTATTTTGTTTTGTTTGAACTTATTATGTGTGAAGGTATGGACATCTATTTTGAAGAAAACCAGAGACACAATGGTAGCCACTGCCGATTTCCTGTAGTCTCATGTTGAAGTCCTGCATTGTTTGCATTGTTCTGTTCTGATCTGCTTTGTTCTGTTTTATTTTGTTTTGTTATACTTTCTTTAAAATAAAAAAAAATACAAATAGGTATATAAAAATGTGCTCTTTATCACTGACCATCAAGGAGATGCAGGTGAAAACCACAAATGATATATATCTTTCTTTCAGTTAGAAGGGTTGTTATCAGAAAAATCAAACAAAAATATAACTAGTACTTTGAGGATGGAGAAATTGAAATTATTCTATACTTTTGGTAGAAATGTAAATTCATATAGATGCTACAAAAAAGAGTATGGAGGTTCTTCAAAAATTGGAAGTATAACTGTTATATGCTCCAGTAATTATATTTCTAAGTAATTACCCCAAAGAATGGAAATCAATATCTAGAAGAGGTATTTGTACTTCTGTGTTCAATGTAGCCCTATGCAAAATAGTTTATAAAAACAAGACAAATGTTCATATATGGATGGATGGAGACAGAAAATGTAGTGTGTGCACATGATAGAATATTATTCACCTTTTAAAAAGAAGGACATTCTGTCAATTGCAGCAAAATGGGTGAACTCAGAATACAGTATTCTAAAGAAAATAATAGAGGAAGAAATACTGAATGCTTTTTTTTTTATATGAGGCACCATATATATTTCTTCTCAGAAAAACAAGGAATAGAATTTTGATTATAAGAATCTGGGGAAATGTAATAGATGAGTCATTGTACAATTACTATAATCTTTCAGTTATGTAAGACAAATAACTCTAGAAATCTATTGTACAGCACAGTACCTATAATAAACAAGCCTGTGCTTCATTTAAAATTTGTGAAGAATGTAGATCATTGCTGATCTCATGTTCATTGCTCCTAGCAGATAGTCACACATCCTCACGCAGGACACAAGGGAACTTCAAAATGATAGATGTGGCTACTATATTAATTGCGGTGATGATTTCAAGGGTGCGTACTTATATTTGAACTTACCAAAAATATATATTAACTCTGTGTAGTTTATTGTATATCAGTTAAAACTTAGTAAAGCTGGCAGAGTAAAGTAAGGCCAAGGGTTTTACTGCTGGAAATTTATAAATACCCTTAGTTTATAATAATATATGCTGTCATAGAAATCCCTTCTTTATTTAAATATATACACATACAACACATCTACTGATGGATATGTGATCATGAATTATCCTATTACATATAAAAGTAATTTTGTTTAAATAATGAATTATATATACATATATATAGAGAGAAAACAACTGAGGAAAATGATACAATAAGTATATATGGAATATTGTTTTACTATGAACAAAGGAAATACATTTATACATTATTTCCTTGAAAAATGTCAAGGGACGTTTTAGGAAATAACTTTTGAATAACTAATTGTTCATAATTCTGGGCAAACTATTTTCTTTTGAATAACTGTCTGTGTACTTTAAGTATATCTGTGGAAATTTTAAGTGCATTGTAAAGCAAGTATCTTAAATATATGATTTGATGAGTTTTGACAAACACATACACTGTCTATGCATAATGGCACACAAGAAATTAAAGTGTGGTCAGGGATTTAGCTCAGCAGAACAAACACCTGTCTGGCAAGTGTGAGGTCATGAGTTCAATCCTTGGTACCAAAAAAAAAAGGACACAAAGTGTGTGTATCATATGGAAAACTTGAAATCAATACATTCTTTTTATTTCTGTCTTCACAAATTCTATTTTCCTTTTCTTGAATTTAATATTAATAAAATAATCCTGTATAAAATGTGTTCTTTATGTGTTTGGCCATCATAATATTGTAAAAAATATTTGATGTTCTCAGTAGTATTTAATTAGATGACTAACATAAATATTTTAGCCATTTTCCTATTGATGTCCAGTCCATTTGGATTACACACCAGAAATGAGTAAAATGAATGAATCTGCTATCAATAGTCTAATACAAGACATTTTGTGGACATTTGATTTATTTCAAGTAAGAATTTGTATGTGCAGCATAAGTGAAAAGGCAGATGCATAAATATTTTGTATGAAAATGTCAAACTGTGTTCGAGAGTGGCTGTGCCACTTGCTACTGACATCAACTATTTATCAGGTCCTATTTTTCCTCATCATTTGTAGCATCTGGAATTTATTTTCAGTTATCTTTGCTAGGATGTGCCTATTGTGTCTCATTATGCATTCATACTGAATTTCTGTAATGACTAGGATGAATTGGGATCTCAATACTCTTTTCATGTGCATATTCACAGTTTGTATATATTTTGAAATGTCAGCTCAAGACTCTGATCAAAAATTTGTTTGTTTGTCTATTTGTTTTTGTCTTTCTATTATTCAGTAGCTCATGGATAATAATCTTTAAGCATATGTAATATAAATATATTCTCCATGTTTGTACCTTGATTTTTTCCTTTAATCTGAGTAGGGTTTTGATGTTTTAAAAGTCCGAATTACATTTTTCCCCCCTCTTATACGGTCCTACACCCAACTCAAAGTTGTGTGGATACCTGTATATGCTTGATCCTAGAGACTTCATAGCTTCATCTTTTAGTTTAGGTTCTAAAATTTATTTCAAATTTTGTGTATGATTTGTAGTAAAATTGGGATACTCTTCTCACCATAACTTTATCTAGTTGTTTCAGCATTATTTGTTGAATAATCTTTGTCTCCCTAATTTAAATTGGCATGTAATTTTTGTGAAATAAATTAATGACTTACGGTGGTCATATTTTTAATTTTTCTTAATAAGAAATGTTTGCAATGTCTTCACTTGGGAGAGTTGGTATGTGCACATAACATGTCTTAATTCTATATTCATCTTACCACTGATATTTTTGAATATCTTACACTATTAGCATAGTGTCATGGTTAGAGCAACTATAACAAGGTAATATAAAGTTTACTTAAGATTTTTTTTCTAATATTCAAGTCTTTTATGATACCATATAAATTTTAGAATTATCTGGCCAGTTTTCGTGGAAAATAATGTTGACATCATTTCAGGTATTATGTCAACAATAATCCAGTTTAGTATTCAGTCATATTGAATACTAAAACTCAAAAGTGGTATACTTATCAACTTATAAGTTTCAGTAAAAATACTTTGAACATTTTTTGTTAAATATAGTACTGAGAAAATATGGTTCTTTTATAATCTTAAATATTTTTTACTTTACTATCTACTTTTTAGTGTGTTTTAAAAATTCACCTTATATTCTGTGAAATTAATAAGTATTCTCCCTATTAAACTATCATTTGCTTACTACTTTGAATTTTTCACTTTTTTATAAATAATTTCTTAACATAGAAATGGTTGTTCTATTTCTCTTCTATGTGTGGTATACTACATTGGCTTTGTCTTCTAGTACAGTGTTCAGTAAGGGCTAAAAGGGGCATCTTTGTCTTGTTTCTAATCAAAGAGGAAAAGAAATGTGCATTGCTTTAGGAATAAATGCTCAATTAGCATAGGCATTTTATGGATACTTTTTAAGTTTGAAGAGTACCTTTATATTTTTGACTTCAAAAATATTGCCAAGAATGCCTGGTAAATTCTGCCAAGCATTTTATTTAATTATGTTTTCCCCCTTTTTCCTGATAATTTACTGAATTACATTATTTGGTTCTATATAACTTTTCATTCCTGGTATGTAATATCCTAGCTCATAATGTGTTTTAAATATATTGCTTGGTTGGATTTGTTTATATTTTATAAAATTATATCTTTATTCTTTATTTAAAAAGTAAAATAGATGCATACATGGGGAAATGCACATACCATAGTTTTAGAAGTTTGCAAATATTCCAAAGTTTTTGCATTAACCTATATATAATTTTGATTTCAGTATACTTGATAACAATTGGAGTATAATTTTTCTTACCTGTAATGGTCTTTTGAGAGCATGCTGCTATGATTTTTCTCTCTATGAAATAACCTGGAAAGTATTTTCTCTGTTTATATTATCCTATTCTGTGTATTACTGATAGTTCTGTGTTTTATTAAATATTTGATGAGATTTAATATTGAAGCCCTCTGGTTTCAGAGTTTTGGAAAAGTTTTAGTAGTATTGCATTTGCAAGAATTTGTTTGTTGTGTAAGCTACATTATTATCTGTTGGAATGGTTAAGGATCATATTTGCATCTGCCTATACTGATACATGAAAAAACTGTCACTGCAAATGTAAGGGATGGAAGTAGGGAGGGGGACAGAAAGACAGATGGTGAAAAATACTTAACAATGTATTTTCTGTATGTACCAATGCCCCATGATGAATGTAATCTTTCTGTACTGTAAGTATGTACTAATAAAAATAAAAGTAAAAATTAAACCCCTGATAATTCACTTCTTATCATTTTGTATCCATGCACATTCCCTTAATGGGAGTTAATCTTAAAATAATACCAATAACAGAACCTTAATTTTTCTAGCATGATGCAATTTTCCTGAATGTAATAGAAAACACCAATCTCTTTCCCAAAAAGATTACAAAAGATCTTAGGACATGTGTACTCTTCACCTTTGATATCCTATGAATTAAATACTGATCTACAATGTTAGTTGTGTTAACACACTTTAAATATTAAAAGGTGAGAGAAGCAAGACTCTGGTCAACATGTATATAAACAGGGCAATGTAACAATAAGTGCAAGCATTTGCAAATATTAGTTTTATTGTTTCTGAAACTGGTAACATTGTCACTGT
>RJWT010022839.1:0-17022 GCA_004365215.1 Cuniculus paca | reverse complement strand
AGAGGTTGGGTTTTAGGACAAATAAAAAAGTCAGAATGATGAGATTCCTCTCCTCTGTTTTCCTCAAACATGATAGATGATTGGCTCCTGTATTAGTTAGGTTTCTCCAGAGGAACAGAATCAGTAGGAAATGCATGCCTAATTATGCAAGGCAAATTATTATGGAGTTTTCCAGGATTGCAGGTGGGAGAGACCTCAATGGCTGTCCCTGTGCTGGAGATCTGGAGGATCCAGAAGCCCAACAAGATGAAGGCTGTAGAACAAGAGCGATCAAAGATGCAGCACCAGTTCAAGCTCGAAGGCCTGGGAGCTCATGGAGAGTCACTGGTGCGAGTCTGCATCTAAGGCAAAGAGAGGAGACTGATGTCCAAAAGTGATGATGAAGACTGGCATGCTTCCAAATGGGGACGCTTCCTCCTCCTTTCCCTTTTTACTCTGTCCCAGCTACAAGTCTATTGGTTGGTGCCACCTGCATCTGAGGTGAGTCTTCTGTTTGCTGATTTATGTGTCAGTCATCCACAGATAACACCCAGAACTGTGCTTTACTAATCTGTAGGCATTTCCTAACCCACTCAAGTTGATATACCATGATTCCTGGTCATCCCCTTCTCCTGAATCCCAGGAGAAGACACAGTGGCAGGTGGCTCCTGCCCTTGAGGTTCCTGTGAGGAAGCCAGCTAGTGCATTTCCTCTGGCGACCACTTTTTAAGAGAATGACACCATCAGTAAGCAATGTGATTTCCACCTGAATAATGGCAGCTGTGGAACTCAGCTGAATGGAAACTTTGCCTGCTTTTGCCTGCAGATAACAACTGTTTCATCCTGTTATGCCTTATTAGTTTCAAACTAGTGGTATTGGTAGAAATCAGTAACCTATGCCTAAGGTGGAAGAAAGAAAGAGGCAAGAAGGAAAGGATGATCTCTTTGTGAGGTTTCTACAGATGCTTCAGCTACTGTGACAAGAGTTTCAAGGATGTTAAAGCCATTTAGTCCTAGTAAGAACAGACTCTTTAAATTGCCTGGTACAAATGGGATGATGAATACGAGTCGAGCAGTTGCTGATGTCATTTCCATCTGCCAGACACAGCTTGCTGGCAAATAACTCAGGGCGCCAGAGCAATAGCGAGTGCTTCCCTCATCCCTGAGGAGGCAGAACGCTCCTGCGATGCACAGGAGAACCCCGTTTGTATTTTCGATTCTTATTCCCAAAGTGTGCGAATTTTTTTGTTTAGATTTAAGCATTTGCAAAGCGGACAGTCTTGGTTATCTGTGATTTGCAAATGGCATTTTCTTATGGTTCAATCCGCAAATATAGAGGTCTTCATCTTAAAGGGAGAATTCTACCACCAAGTTCTGTGTTTGAGTTTGGGTGGTCACTTATCGCCTGCTTCCTACGGGGCACTCCACACTACAGGTCCATGGTCACTTGGGCACATGAGTAACCAGCTATTAAAAAATTAGCTGCCAAAATTTATAAACTCCCCAGACTTCATATTACCCCTGAAAATTGCCCGCTGGTAACAGCACGCATTCCCATGGGGCTTGTGACAAGAACTGGCTGATGCTATCAGGGTTGCATCTTCTAGAATGGGGCGTGCGTGACCCGGGACATAGCTCGTTGGTGTGGTGCTTGTTTAGTGGACACGAGGCCCTGGGTTCAATTCCTACCACTGGAAAAGAGAAAGAGGGAAAAATAACGATGAGCATATGCAAACTGTGTTCATCAAAGATCAGTCTTGGCTGGTTTTGTTTTGTTTTCACCCAGCAGAAGTGGGCTTTGCAATCCTAGGTGTTAGCTAAGTCAATTTGAATTTGTGTGCCCTCCGCCAAAATACCAAAGCCTGCACTGGAAAAGTCAAACAGTGGATGGAGATGACTTTGACAAGTTTGCTGGAACTCTTCTTCCCTTCTCTGCATACCACCCCCTCCTCCTAGTCTTTTAGAGAAGGTTCATTTGGTTACAAGCACCATCTGCGTAGAAAGGGAGAGAGACAAGACAGAGCATGGTTGGAAGACAGCGCCTGTAGTAATCTCACAAACAAGAACATATTTTCAAAGTCTCCACAGACAGGAATTCTCCAGCCTCCCTCTGTAATCCAGTCCTAATGTTGAGCAACCTTCACCATCAGGAAATTCTGCCATAAATAACCCCAATCCTTCACGCAGCTTAAAACCATTTCCGCCTGCTCGCTGCTCACTGGAGATGGGGAACAGCTGTTCGCCATTCTCTGTACCAAGCTCTTTGTCAACTGGATGATTGGATCCTGGCTCTGGACCACTGTTGTGATGAGGAGTCTGACTGGTTCCATATTCTGCTGTCTGCACCAGCATGCAACATGGGAAGACAACATTTCGAGCACGTTGAGCTTCAGAACCATGCCATCCGAGAGGCCTGGCTGCCAGGCTGGCCTCTGTCTATAAACTTGCAAGTGTGAGATTTCTGCCTGGAAAACATGTCTTTCTGGGGCTTTCTCCATAACATGGGCCTGATACTCGATTATGCAGTCTTTGAATGCCACCAGCAAGAGCAACACAAGGTCTTTTTTGCATTTATTGAGCACCTTCTGGTTCTCGGCATCATCTGAAGCTTCTCACCTGGTCTTCACAACAGCGTTTTAGGAATTTCCCACTTGGCAGGTGCAGAAACTTAGACCCACAGAGGCTAAGCTGCCCATGTTCAGATGCCAGTGAGCAGGGGACTCAGTGTCCCCACCCAGCCAGCCAGAGCCCAGAGCCTGTGTTCCTTCCATTGGCCCCGCGTCCCACACGGAATCCAGGAGCTGGTCAACCCCACGCAGCTCATGCCACAGGGGAACTGAATGCAGCTCTTTTCTTTCATCGGTTACACTTGACAGCACAGACCAAGAAGTCATGGTAAAATACAGCTGTTGTGCTTCTGACATTGAGCAAAGATAAAATCTCACTAAGACTGAATTCTTTTCATGAGAGACCCTGGGTCTCACTTAAGGTGCAGATGCTAACCTCCCCCCACCCCCACCCCCGGTTCCCCAGAACATGCTTCAAGTCCATCCTGGCTCAGAAGTGCCCATCAAGGGCCACCTGGGTGTCTGGCTGCTGGCCTGCCTGCCTCAAGTGTCCTTGGCACTGAAATTGGGATGCAAATTTCCTTCAGGATGCTGGGGTCCCGCTCCCTTCTTCTCTGTCTGTTCCCTTTTGGCTATAAGTTCCCTTATGGGACTTATTCCCACCTGACATTACATCATCATGCATCCCTTAACAACAGGACTGTGTTTTGAGAAGCGAGTTGTAGGGGTCTTTATCACCATGCAAACGTCACAGCGTGCACTTGCTCGGACCTCCATGACACAGGTCTATCACCAAAAGATGCAGTAAATATGGATGCATGAGGCTGCTGCTGGGGTAACACAGTATATTGTTAAATACTAAACGTTTTTAGTAAGTAGAGGGAGTGCACTCCAAAAATAATGATAAACACACACTACAGTGAATGCACTAGCCCGGAACAAGTCACTTAGTAACAAGTGTGATGCACTGTACATAAAACACGTTACACTTTTCTATGACGGGCAGTGTACGTTTGTTTACACCAACATCACTACAAACAAGAGCAACGTAGGAGGCTAAGCCGGCTGTGATGTCACCAGGTGACAGGAATTTTTCAGCTCCATTACAATCTTACAGAACCACTGTTATAAATGCAAACTCTCACCACAGAGGCATTGTTATGCGCACTGAACTGTATTATTTTTATTGCTTCTCTGGGTTTGTCTGTTGCCTCTTTCACTGGTATGTAACTCAACCATGCATTGTGCTTCTTCTACTCAGCACTATATCCCCAGCTCAGTGCCCGACATATGGTAAGCACTGGTAAATATTTGTAGAACAACTGAGTTATCATTAGGAGGATTAAATCAAACCACTGATGTAAAACTTAATAAAGGTTAGTGTTTCCCACTTCTCATGGAGTTTTTTCTTCAAATGAGTAACTTGTCATTTGACTTCATTTTACATGTCTGGTTTACTAACTGAGGTCTCCTTATGCTTGGGCAATGACCACTCCAATCTCTTTTACTGAGGGGACCTTGGTATGAGGGCTCCTTGATGCCTACAGCGATACCCCTCGGATGTCCCAGAAGTTTATTTTCTCAAAACACAGCACACAAACTCTACTCATGGTTTACTATGTACTGCTCATACCCAAACTCAAACCAAAACTCAGGCAATGGGCTCAGTCTGGATAATTCTACTTCTTCTTTTCCCAACCTCCTTTGCAACTATGAGCGGTCAATGTGAGGCAGTCAAGTCAGTGAGAAGTAGGGAAGCATGTGAGCGCGCATGTGTATGGAAAAGGGTGTCCTTTTGTTCTGCTTTTGTTTTCTCTATAAAAAAGACACAGCTGGCTGTCACTATTTCTGATTTCTTCCTGATTTGAACATGGTCTTGTCAGAAGCAACAGCAGCTATTTTAGCATCATGGGGCTACGGATAAGGGTGAAGGGGCAAAAAGAAAGAAGCATTATGAGTCCTTGTGGGGTAGCTAAACAAATGTCGGCACTCACCGACCTGAAGACTTTTTGTACAAGAAAAACTTCAAGCAACTCTTAACAAGATTTACTGATATTTGTAGCAAAAATTCCTGACTGGTCTACCAAGTTTACAGTCTTCTTTATAAACTTAATTTTCCCTTTCCCCATATCTTCTCACTTTGATTAATAACACCATCATTGTGTCCCAAATCCTAAAGCTACAAATGTTGAACTCTCTTTGGGTAGGAAAAACAAAGAAGATATTCCTCTCCAAGTCCTGTCAACTTGTTCAAAATGTCTCAATCGAATCATAAAGATATGCACACAGGTATTCCTCACAGGCTTACGGTAGCAAAAAATAGACAACCTTAATTGACTGCCAAGGTAATAAGTCATGATATACCATTATATGCATAGGGAATGGAATACTATGTACTCATTAAAATAAATATTTATTGATGTGGAACAAAGCTCAAGATATGCTTCTTAGAAAATCATGTTTGAAGTAATATTTTTGTTAATGGATACAGCACATGCATCCTCAAGTAGAAGACCTGTTTCTTGCTCTTTTCAGTTGGTTGTCTTAAATGTTCCTTCTGTATGGAACTTTTATTGGAAGCCCTGCTTCTTTACTCTGTAGTTAACTTCTTCTAGAACATTCTCTCCAATATGCCAACAATTCAAATCTTTTACACTCTACAAAATCCACTGTATACTTCCCCATAGCCTCATCCAGGATGGAGCTCCTGGCTGCCATATGGGTGAGGAAGGCAGAGCCCATGTATGGCTGCTCATGGAAGGATTCAGAGAGAGGACAAGTTCACTGCTCCTGGATCTACAGAGAAGGCACAGAAAAGACACCTTCACACCAGCGCAGGGATAATCAGGCGTCTCCTTTCCCATGGTCTTGTCACTGTGAATCTCCCTGAGAATTACCACCTTCTTCAGCGAGCATCAGCAAGGGCATCATAGCCTCCAGAGCACCAGAGTGCTTTTAGTCTTGGACCCCTAACTATTCTTCTCTCTGCAAACACTGGATCAGAGGTAGCAAACTCAAATGCCAACCTGGTCAGGATAGTAAGGTAAATCCACGAAGCAACTGCTGATGTAAGGCAAGGTAGGGGGGTGGGGACCAAGGGAGTCTGCGGTGGATCAAGGAGGCAACTGCATGCTGAACGCCACTGGGCTTTCCTGTAATTCCAACTGCTTGGGAGGCTGGAGGATTACAAGTTAAAGGCCAGCCTGGGCAACTCAGCAAGATCCTAACTCAAAATTAAAAGTTTTACAAGTCTGGGGATGTAGCTCAGCATTACACACTTTCCTACCATGTGCAAGGCCCTGGGTTCAACCCTTCAATATTACACACACACACACACACACACACACACACACACACACTGCAAATATAATCCAACCTCTTACAGTCATGCAGAAATGCAAGCCAGTGCTGCTACATCTCATTTTCTTGAAGAAGAGAAGCTAGAAAATCTCAGTCTGACTACTAAACCTGCGTGTGAAGAACGTATGTCTGTGGTCAACTTTTAGTCCAACGTGGTTTGTGGTTGCTGCACTGAGGCTCCAGAATGGCACCAACTTCAGCAAGGCCAGGTTCCACGGGCAGTTGTTACCACCGTCACTGCATGGGGGCCCAGGTCCCAGTAGGGCTCAGCAGGGTGGCCTTATTCCCATGAGTCTGCACATAGTCCAGGACCGGAGAAGGAGCCTCCTTTTTCTGGTCACCATGCAGCTCACTCTTAGGTGAAGGGTCTGTCAGCAGCTAATCGGAGTCTGGATCAAGCCCCTGCTTGAAGCTTTACTATATTACTCAAGTCCACAGTTTTCTCCCCATTTTTAAAGTCTCTTAATTTAAGTCATTCTAGTCATGGTCATGAAATCTCTATGTCACATTCTGTAACAAAAAAATCTCC
The DNA here is from genome assembly GCA_004365215.1 of Cuniculus paca. NCBI lineage: Eukaryota > Metazoa > Chordata > Mammalia > Rodentia > Cuniculidae > Cuniculus > Cuniculus paca. The sequence goes on along the minus strand of RJWT010022839.1, from coordinate 10,587 downwards.
AAGTTTTTCCCCCCTTATACAAAGTCTGCATTTATTGTTTTTGGAGACATTTTCTAAACCTGAGACCTTCAGCCCCACCTGATTGTATGTTCGCTAAGTTTCCAATCCTCTGAACACTGCCATCAGAAGCCTTCTGATGGTTTAATATTTTCTTTGAGGGGAATTAAAGAATCTGAGAAAAGAAGACCTAGATCACTTGAAGTTTGATAATCTCTGAGCAAGAACTTCTCCTTTTCACTTGAATGTTACAGTCATCTAATTGTCTGCACCCGGATCCCAGGACTGAGGACCTTTAAGAGCAGGAAGCAGCAGACATCTTTATCTTGGGGCTCAGGGCTCAATCCAGGGTCTGCACACCATAAACTCTTCTTGGGTACTGGCTGCATATTAGTGGTGTCACCTCAGAACACAAACTATTCTAAAACACGCTTTCTATAATACAATCAATTCCGATGAGGGAAAGCAGAACCTGGAAAAGCTTTTTCAGTAGTAGCTGTAGTAGTACGGATTGAGCATCCCTAACTGGAAAACTGACATTTAAAATGCTCCAAAATTTGACACTTTTTGAGACTAACATGGAAAATTCCACATCAGACCTCATGTGCTAGATCATAATCAAACCACAGGTGCAGCACAAACACAGCATAAAGTTATATTCACACTACGTGTGCAATGTGTATATGAAACATACATGAATTTTGTGTTTAGACACGAGTCTCCAAGATGTCTTATGTATATGGCAATATTCCAACATTTGAAAAATCCCAAATCCAAAACACTTCTTGTCACAAGCATTTTTTTAAATCTAAGGGACACTCAATCTGAAGTGGCACCAGCGGTAGAAGCACTGGTAGTGGTGGGAGGACAGAGATGACAGAATAACCTTAGCGTGCTTACCCGGTGCCAGGCACCGTGTGTTAACACTCCCAACAATGATCTTATTTCCATGTCAGAACTCTAGGAGGCACATGCGATCACTTCCTCTGGTTTTACAGAGAAGGAAACCAAAGTGGCAGAGGTTATGTGCTATGACCACGGAAACATGGCTTAGCAGAGTTGGAAGCTAAGCACCATTTTATCATATTGTGCAGCCTCCATGCAAAAACACAGCCCAAACACGGAATACACAGACCTCAGTCAGCAGCGCGTGCAGCCATGAGAGGCTCATGACCACCCGTATCCTTGCAGGATACAACCCCAGTCAACAGCACAAAAACCAATGCTAAGAATAAAAAACAAAAAACAAAACAAAAACAACAACAACCAAAAAAATCTTGAAAAAAAACTATAGCAATACTTGCTGCTGGCATAATACAGATCCCCGAGAGAACTATTAGGAAGAAAAAGTGGTAGGAAAGACTGGTAAGAAAGAAAACCACTATCTCTCCTTCTCTCTATGCTGGCCCCTCAGAAATCGAATCATTTTCTTCAGTAATACAGTAAGTTAAAATTTTTAAAAAGTGAGATTCTAGTGACTAGTATTCATGGATCCATCAAGATAAATGACACAATTGAGCTGGTATTTTTCTGTGCTTATGAAATAAGTAATTCAAAAAGCACCAAAAAAAGGGTAGGAAGAGGGAAGAATGATACTTCTAAAATATGTTATTATAAAAGACCACTGCATAATATTTTTATAATGTTTAATACAAGTGCTAAATATTGCTATCAATTACATAATGACAAAAATGAGTATACTCCAAAAATATACAGCTGGCTTAATAGTAGAAAACTCCTTTATAAAATTAAATGCAGAGTCAGGCATTTACAGGTGACACACACCTGTAATGCCAGCACTTGGGAGGCAGAGGCAGGAGGATTGTTGTAAGTTCGAGACCAGCCTGGGCCACAAAATGAGCTCAAGGCCGGCCTGAACTGCATAGTAAGACCCTGTCTCAAAAAAAGACAAAAAATAAAATAAAATAAATAAAGGCATAATAAAATGATTCTCTCACTAAATAAAAAAAATCATAATTCATGAAACTATCCCTTAGCAAACAAAGACGTATAAAGAGAAAACCTACACCAAATATACTTTGGAGTACAATGTTAAAATCTTTCCTTTAAAATTAAGAACAAGAAGAAATGTTTGTTATCACTACTGAAATTCAACATTATGTAAGTAAGATGGGGACAAAAGAAAATAAAGGTATAGGAATTGGAAAGGAAAAGGTAAGCTTGTTTTTAAAAAATAGTTTTCATACAAACTAAACAAATGAAGCAATTTCTTTGAATTAATGAAGGTTTAACAGGATTGCCAAATCAATACACAGAATTCAATGGTATTTCTACACATGAGTAGAAACAGAAAATGCAACTAAAAGTATTATTTTAGTAGAGAAAAATGACAAAGCTCTCTTGAAAAGGAGTTTAAGAGTTATATAAATGGAAGCCAGGCATGGTGGCGCACACCTGTAATCTCAGCACTCAGGAGACTGAGGCAGGAGGATCACCGTGAGTTCGAGGTCAGCCTTGGCTACATAAGGGAGTTCAAAGCTAGCCTCCAAAGGAAGTTATGTAAATGGACAGACATACCATATGCAGGTAAAAGGCAGCTCTATATGATATAGGGATCAATTATGGGTAGATTAACACACAATTTTAGTACCATTCCAATTAGAATTGGCTGGGCATAGTGGTGTACACCTGTAATCCTATTATTCAGGAGGTTGACACAAGAGGATTGTGGATTCGAGGTAGCCTGATTTACTACAGAAAGTTCCAGGCCAGCATGGAGTACCTAGCAAGATGCTGTCTCAAAATAAAACAACAAAAAACTACATTAGGATTAATATCATCTAAAACTATTTTACATCTCTTTAGGATAGCAAAAAAATTATATTTTAACATTTTCAGTTTTTAAGAGAAAATATCCTTTCCATTCTGGTTTTTGAAATTGGTACTGCTTACTTAAAAGTAAAATCAATATATTCCTATATTATCTGATTAAGAACCACACTGAGCACTTGGAAATGGAAACTGTGATGGTCCCAAATGGAGATCTACTTTGAGACTCGAATGGCTTCAATCTCTGTCATCATATTAAGAGGAACCAAGATCCAGCACAAAATGTACCCAAACATGGCCCGTCAGTGACCAAATACTAAATCCAGAACCTATGACAAAAATAACAGTCCAAAGTCACTCTGAAAGAAATAACAAAAAAATCCACGCCAACAATTTACTGGAGAGGGGGTGGTATGACACACAACATCTGCTTCTCCTAAGATTTCCCTGAATTCTCTAATAATACAAGTTTTGGCCAAGAAAAAGAAGAGATCTTTTTGAGACCAAAATCTTTCAGTGCATTAGCCAATTCCCATTCGTGCAGAGGAACATGTATGCTAAGCTCTTAGCCTTTCATGTGCTGGTTTAGAAAGAACTGAAAAAGATACATTTTAATTTATCAGGGGCTCTCAGTGGAGACCCATATGCATGCCATTTTGTTTTACTGTGGAAGGCTACTGGAGTACTTCACATGGTTCATAAAAGTTCCCTCAAGGTAAGGACTGGGGCTTTATTAAAAGACATCAATGGTAACTTACTTTATTTATTGATTGCTTGGTACCAGGAATCAAACTCAGGACCATGTGCTTGCCAGGCAGGCGCTTATGCCGCTGAGCTATATCCCTGGCCCACCAATGGTCATTTTAAAAGGTTCTAATATGCAATAATGCTGGCAATCTGTCACCAGCCTTATAGTCTTCAAAACCATAACACTTCCTCATAACAAGTTTTGGTTTTGTTTTGTTTGCCTATTGGAGTTTGAACTAGGATCTTTTCACTAAGCTACATCCCCAAGCTTAAAAAAATTATTTTTTTTAAATTTTGAGACAAGGTCACGCTAAATTGCAAAGCTGCCCAGGCTGGACTCAAACTTGCAATCTTCTTGCCTTCAACTTCCCATGATGCTGGAATGATAGGCAAGCACCACTATGCCATGAGAAGTTTTGTATAGAACAAGAGTGGTTTGAATTTTTTCTAAACGTTATCTTCTTGTTGCAAAAAAGTGCAGGAAAAGCCAGGCATAGTGGTGCACGCCTGTAATCCCAGCACTTGGGAGGCTGAGACAGGAGGATCGTTGTGAGTTCGAGACCAGCCTGGGCTACAAAGTGAGCTCAAGGCCTGCCTGAACAGCATAGTGAGACCCTGTCTCAAAAAGACAAGGGCCGGGGATCTAGCTCAGTGGCCTAAGTGCCTGCCTGGCAAGCACGAGGTCATGAGTTCAATCCCTGGTGCCGCAAAAAAAAAAAAAAAAAAGTGCAGGAAATACCGAAAGGTATGAATAAGGAAATAAGTTTTTAAACTTACCGTACTCAAGGAGAACCACTGGTAACATTTAATCCAATACCTCAGAATCTTTTCTTAAATACACATTAAAATACATACTTGTACGGTTTTAGAATTAGGGTCCTATTATAAACTTCATTTTTTAATCTGCTCTATTTGAGTGAATATGGTGGGTACATTTCTATGTCTAGAAATTAACGGAATTTAAACTGCTCTAAAATGTCTTTTATTTTTATTTTTCATTTTATTGGCACATATTAGATATACACAATGATAGCATTCACCATGGGATGTACCTGTACATGATGTACCTTGCTTCTTTTTTTCTCATTACCCTCCCCTCCCTTCTATCCCTCTTCCCCTTATTTACAAAAGCTTTGCTTCCATTTTTTTTCCATTTTTTCTCTTCCTTACTTTCTTCCGCCTCCTTTCCTTGTTCCCCTTCTCATCTGAACATTTCCTTCCCATTTCCCAAGGTGAATTATACATGTTGGTTCTTATTTACACTTTCAGGTTCTCACAACAGGGGAAGCAGAGGACTAGCGATTTTGAGCCTGACTGTGGACTGAAGGGAGAAAAGAAGACTGGAAGAAGGGCCAAAGACGCGATGTGTGGATTTCGCCTGGTGGCAACACCCATGTCAACTGTGTGACAGAATAAAGCACAAGACATCGGCAATGATAAAAAACACAAAATATCCGCAGCTGCAAAACAACTTGGTCACCGTAAAGTGAAGGACAAATGAGCCTTTTTTTGACAGTCACTGCTCTGTGTTCTGCCTGGGCAGATCACCAAGGTCAGTGAGCAGAAGGTTCACAGCCAGCTCCCGAGGCGGGGAGAACCACAGCAGCACGGCCAGATGGAGAGGCAGCTCGGAGAACCTAAACGCTGCTCTGTGTTTCCCGCAGAGAATCTGCAGGACAAGCTGTGAGAAGGATGGCAGAGCCAATGGACACAAGGCAGCATCAGTCTTCTTTTTACTTGAAGTAATCATAGATTCACGAACAGTTGCAGAGGGAATACAAAATGTCCTGATTTGTGTTCATCCAAGTTCAAACAGTGGTTACGCCCTGTGAACGACAGCACAGTATCAAAACCGTAAATCTGACATTTCGGCATTGAGATAGGGGATTCGAGTGGGGCAAAGCTGGCTGGGAAACAGGACTGACCTTTTAATGACAAGATCCAGGAGCATGTGTAATTACAAGATCCCACCACATATGCACGGAACAGTTGCCAAACCCTGCATGTGAACTTCCTGTGAGAACTGGAGTAGGTTTTCAATAGGATGACCTAGACCTGATGTCAACCCGAGGTGAGGTGGGAGGTCCTAGCACCACCACTCAGGACCCTACGTAGAAGTTCTTGCACATTTCCTTGAGATTTGGACAGCATTAAAAGACACAGATGCCAAGAAGCTCTTGCTACCCCGGTTTTCCTCTTGATAGCCCACCCTGGTTCTTCCAGGATGTTCTTTTGTCTTGTTTTTCCTTCTTTTACCTGGCCCAAACTCGCTCTGTAGAACTAGTTTCTCTTTCACGCTTCACTTTTACTTTTTCAAGTAAACTTTGCCACTGCCATTTGCTTGTTTTATTCAATTCTTTGTTTGGAACAAAAATAATCCAGAATCTAACTCCAGAAGAAGAGGCAAGCAACCCAGAACCTGCTAAGTTTAACTGATGAGCCACTTTTAGAAGGAGCTACAATAACACTTTGGTGTAGCCAGGAGATTCCAAAACCATCATCCTTTTCAAGACACAAAACTATCCTCTCCTCACAGTGACCTCTGCACTGCCACTTGATAATCATCACTCTCCATTCTCAACTCCGTGACCTTTTTGTCACTTTAAGAATGTTAAATAACTGGAATCACACATTGTATGATTTTGTTTTGTTTTGTTTTGAGACAGGGTCTTACTGTGTTGCTCAGGCTAGTCTTGAACTACTGGGCTCAAGTAATTCTTCTACCTCAGTCTCCTGAGTATCTGGGACTGCAGGCATGTGGCATGTGCCACCATGCCCAGCTAGTTTTTGAATTTTTGAGATTTGCTTTTTTTATTCATCATAATGCCCTTGAGGTCCTTCTAAACTGTTGAGGTGTCAATGCTTCATCTCTCTTTATTGCTGAGCAGTACTTCATGACATGGGTGTATCACAGTATATTTAACTATCCCTCTAGTGAGGGACATTTTGGTTTCTGGGTGAGTTGCCGTGAACGATCATATACAGATTTTCATGAGTAAGTTTTCCTGTCTCTGGGGTCAATGCCCAGGAGCACAACTGTGCATTGCACAATACATGCATACATAATATTAATTTATAAATGTTAAATAAACAAGTGTCTTTCCCACGTCAACATTTTTTTTCCGTAACTGACGATCTGGTGAGTCATCTGGGTCTATGGTCAGTTAGGGTGGGGGAAAGAAGCACTGATTACCAAGTAAACTGTAGTAAATCTAGGTGAGAGTATTGTTTATGGGCCTTACTGTAACTTATTACAGGCACCTTAATACATGCAGGTGTACATGCTATAATAGGAAGCACTCAGAATACGTGTGGGGAACCTTGGTTCTCTTCCCACAATGACTCTTAGGTAGCAAGCAGGAAGAAATAAGGGCTAGACTCTTTATAATCTATAGGTTGGAGTAGGTCACATAATTCCTTAAGAAACAAAATTTGGGGACAATAAAATAGGACATGCAGCATCAGATGAGCTTAGATAGACACAAGATTAAGTGATCAATGAATGTTAGTCTCTTCTCTCCAATAGTAATGGGTATTCAGAAGTACAAGTATACTGTTGCATAACTTTGGGAGTTAGTCATCCCATTTTGTTTGAGGACTTATGTGATACAGTTGAGCATGGAAATATGACAGCCCTGGGGCCATCCTGAGAGGCCTTGAGAAGGAGAAGCTCAAATCTGGGAGAACTCATTTGAGGCCTCTGGAGTTGTCTGCCAGCCTCTGCAATGCACAGCAGAATAAATTCATTTTTTTGTTTCAATGGGATGCTATTATAAATGTGGGTAACACCCTCTAATTATAGAGAGTGTTTTCAAGGTTTGGACTAGCCAGAGGATGTATCCCATCCCTAACCCTAGCACAAACATTTCACAGGGTATAACAGGCCTTAGCTAGAAGGCACAGGAAGAAAGGCAGGAACCAGTCATGGCTCAACTAAACCCACAGATACCTGGAAGAGCGCTGCCCTTCATTTCCCTTCTCCTCCAAAGACTTTGATGCACAATGGCCAAATTGGAGATACCAAAACCAGTAAGAAAAAACTCCATTAAAATCGCTGTGGGTGAAGTGGACAAAGTCTATGACCAGTACAGTAATTAAAAAAGTAACAGAAGCATCTTCTAATAAGGAAAACAGTCTATCTTGTTAGAGATGAAAGCAATACAAAAATCAAATAACAGGATATTTTTTCTTTGTTACCATATTGGAAGATTAGTTTTTTAAAATTAAAACTGATTTTTTGGCAGATTATTTTTTTAAAGAACATTTTGCTAATGGATGCCAAAATTAGTGGATAGAAGCAGGCAGAGACAAGAGATATCTATGATGTTTCAGAACACCAGTGTACAAGACGGCGATTAATTACAAAGAGAAAAACAGTAACGTGGAAGACATCTGAAGGTGGTTAAAATCACCAACAATGGAATAAATTAACATTATGTACCTCCCTAGGCACCAAGAAGGGTCGACCGTCTTGCCTATGTACTCCGACCAAATAAACAGGACTTGAGTGTAATTCTGAAGAAATATTAGGCAAACACAAACTGAGGGATTCTTGAGAAAATAATTTGCTTGGATCTCTCCATATGACAAAGTCAGAAAAGACAAAGACTGAAGAGTGGATTCACTGTGGATTAGAGAGACTCGTCAACTAAATGCAATTTATGATTTTGGTTTAGAGCCCAGAACAGCAAAATGACATTAGTTAAGGGAATTTGCAAAATCTAAATACAGTCCATAGGTTAAACAATATTTCCTCATCTTGATTATTGTACTGTGCGATCACATAAGGCTAATATTAGAAAAATTTCTAATATTAGGTTATGAAAAATTTTTACTATTTTTAGAAACCTTGTTTTAAATTATTTTAAAAGGCAATTAAAAATTAAACAAATTAAATATTCAATGTCACCCTGTGTCTGTAATAACCCCAATGTCCATACACAGTAAAATGGGTAAACTGTCATGCATGTATGCACTGGACGCCACATGGCATGAAAAGTGAAAATACCACTGCTGCATACCCTATATAATTTCATTTGTGTGAGTTCAAGAAGAGGTGAAATCAGTTCATAGACACAGAAAGGAAAACAATGACCAGCACAGGGTGAGAATAGTATTGACTACTAAGGGTCTGCTGCCGACGGCTGAGTCTCTGGAATTGTTTCAGGTGTCTGGAATCTTCACTAGAGTGATAGCCACAGGGATACAGACATCTACCAGATTTATCAGTTTGTACATGTAAGATCTGTGCACTCACTATGTGAAAGTTATATTAATTTGAAAGCAACAACGACAAAACAAGATGGTAGCAAATGCTGACAATAAGCCAGCAGACTCAAGTCTTTTTTTTTAAGCAATCATTTGTTCATGATTTCCAGGAGGAAAATTGGCAAGACAAATGTGAAAGTGTGACGAGCTGTGAGATCAGCCTTTCGATATTTGGACTTAAATTGAGATACAAAGATAAACACCAAAATGACTCAAAGATGTGAAGTATGAGATCACTGTAAAGTGATGAATTTTGCAATGATTAAAATCATATAAAGAAAATTCAATAAAAATGTTTATGGCACAAGTGGAAAAAAAGCGAATTCCAATATTCCATGTAGATGGCATGCTCATAATTTAAAAATTCTGTATTTTCATGAAAAGAAAAAGAAGCAAGCCACTATAAAATATATTTTTCCTGAGGTGTGAACTATGTCGAGATTTTTTTTTTCTCCCCAATCCTGACAAAAGTATGTATGACTGTCAGGGTTGAAAGTGATACAAACTAATCTAAAAAATTTTGGGTATCTTAGCTAAAGATCATCAAAAGATCAAAATTTAGAAAGGGAGAAAACACAGCCAAGTTTGAACAGTCTCTTCACCTGTTGCACTTTAAACAAAATCTCTGATGTTCTCTTTCACAGTCACTTAGTTTTCCTTAAGGGGATGATCTTTTAGACTGCAAACAAAAAAATGTTCATTTTTGCCTTTTCTCCCCCATTTTCTTTCCAGCTCCCATCATTTCATCCCTAGGAGCCCCCTTTCTCACCATTATCCATCCTTTTCCTACACCCAGGAATCTCTGCTTTGATCAGTGTTTCCCACAAAATTCTATGGAAGCAAAAATTTTGCTGTTTAGGGAAATCAAACACCCAGATAATACACAATCTGCTTCTTGAGAAACCATGATTGCTGAATAAACAGCATTAACAAAGCAACAAAGTGAGGTATAAAACTGCGAGGGAGGATGTGAGCTGTGTGTGTGTGTGTGTGTGTGTGTGTGTGTGTGTTATTCAAAACAGTGTAATAGTCATGAGACAACCAAGCCCCATTCTTGAGATCTTTAGTGATCTCTTCCTGTTCGACCCAAGCTAGACCAACCCTAAGGATTTTTCCTTTATTTTTTTAAACACACTTTGTCAATTAGTTTATTCCATGTTTGAAGCAAGAAAAGGGAAGGAAAATGCGAATCACAATCTTGACTAGATTTTTTTCAATGTGCCATTTTCTCAGCATGTGGAATGCTCGGCAGGCAAGAAGAATAATGAAAATGACTGGCTGTTCCACATTTTGGCATTTTCGTAGATCCTAACATAGATAGGACCACTATGCATGTGTTGCCTAGAAACTGGGACAGTGCTTTTCCCCAAGAAATCATGGGCTACATGCAATGCGAGGATGCCTTTGCTCAGGAAACCATTCCTATCAGGACAACAGAGGGTTCAATCATAACCGAGAACTGCACTAACAGAAGCACAAGTGCTTTTGCAAAATGTCAAAGACTTGACATCTTAATTATAAGTCAAGAAAGTTAACATTAGCCTAGGCTTGCTGTCAACAGCCTTCCTAAAATGTCATACTAGAGTCACATTTGTTAACGCCACGGACACTGTACCATCAAACATCTTTTAAGCAATGCCTACACTCCCATCCTGTTGTTCAGCAGGAAAAAGAAAAGCAACTAAAAAGTTACTACTCATTAATCGAAACCTTTCCTTAGTTTCCTGAATAAAAAGGAAGAAGCCAGCACTGAAAGCAATTATTAAATAAAAAGAAGACTCAGCC
>RJWT010022838.1:0-17024 GCA_004365215.1 Cuniculus paca | reverse complement strand
TGGTACTGGGCCCCCTCCTGTCACCCTCAGCCCCTCCTATGCCAACCTCCACCCAGGTGACTCTTCAGTGACCTGTTCAAAGTCATGATATGATGCTATGACCCTGTGTGCCTGGGATTGGGGGACAAGGCCATGCCATTATTCCTCTTTATGAGAGATGAGGCAGTCACACTGCCAGGCCAGATATCAGTCTGCCTTTGACCCCTTCACAGAATTCACCTACACCCACATGAAGCTCCAAACACTGCTTTTCAATCTCCCCAATTTTGACTTTCTCTCAACTTAGTATGTAAGAATGGGGAAAATATGGGGAATTTTTTGCTTCTCTCTTGTGTCTTTTCTTGCGATCCTATGCTTTCTACTGGACAGAGGATCTCTGAGTGCTACTCTTATGGTTAATACATTGTGTCAACTTGAGAGGTTTTAGAAGTTTAACTGAGAGACTCAGCAGGGAGCCAGGGCTCTTACTTTGTAAATATCCTCATCCTGTGCAAAGGAAGGCAAGGACATTTTGTGAGTGTTACACCCACCCTGAAAGGGGGGATGGTGGGTGTACAATATAAGGGAGGAGAAGAGGCTTGGGCTTTTGCTCTCTTTTGCTCCAGCTGCTGCCTTGAAGTGTTGCCCCAGTGCCATGCCACCCTGCCTTGGAGCCAATTGATTACGGACTGAAATCTCCTGAAACTGTAAGCTAAATAAACTTTTCTTGCTTCACTTTGAGTGTCAGGTGTTTTGTCCCAGCAATGAAAAAAGTAACCAAAACAGCTACTTATGGGAGGGAAAGAAAAATGATGGAGCCTTGGCATGAGCTAAATAGCTCTTGTGAGAGCAGAGCTGCACAAATGGTGAAACACAAGGCTACATTGGACCTGAGACCCTTGCAACTATGGGAATTGCAAATGTTATGCTTTCCTCCCTAGATCAGTGCTCAATGTCCAAAACCGTTAAAGTCTTACCATCGACAGCTGATAAATGTTTAGTCACTGGGAGTCAATGTCTTCTTAGATAATACAGTCATTTTTTTTAAGACTCTGCTGAGACTATCTGGCAGAAGTTTGTGAAATCCTCAAAAGTTTCTGGGAATAAATCTCTATGCCCCCCACCAAAGGCATTAGTCTTTCATGTGCTAGTTCCCCAAGCAAGCCAGTCTGTAGTCAATGACTTCTAAACATGGTGGTTCCTACTGTGGCCTTTCATAGAGTTGAGGTTCATGGGACTCCATTTTCAGGTCACAGATCCATGATGGTTTAAGTCAAAATACATAATGCCATAGAAGGATAAAAGAAGAGCAAGTTCCAGGGAGGGAGAATGCAGATGACCACCAAAGTATCTCATGAGGACCCTGTCTTTGTCTCTAGCTCTAGATTTATCCTAGTGTTGGCCAGAATGCCTGGTGTAGGACTGGTTCTTTCCAATCACATGGTAGAACACATAACCTTAGATGGCAAGCAGGTTTACTATTTACAGCTTCAGACACTGGAGAGACAATGACTTTCTACCTCACAATCATTTCCCAGGTTCCATGGGACAAATCTGATAAACTTAGAGGTGGCTATTAAGTTTTGGTTTAGTTGATTTATTGAGAAAAAGGAGACTATCAGGTAATTGCTACTTCCTCATATTGGTGATATGGTGATAGTGGCACAAATCTAATGCAGGGCACAGCAATGAAGAGCACGTGGAGGTGACAAGAAACTGTGGGTGGTGCCTGTTTGCTACTTTGAGTTTGAAAGCTGCACGAGAAATAAGAGTTAGAAGTGTTCTTAGGAGACTGGATATACAAGTATAGAGTCAGGGTAGGGGAACTATTGAGCTGGATAAAAACGTTTGAGTTTGTATAAAGTATATATTAGTAGGTAAGAGAAAGAATGGATTCACCAGGAAGATCATAGAGATTGAAAGAAGAAGCCAGTATAACACAGTCTTGGACAATGACTGCAGTGATGAGGTAGGCTAATGATTCACCAAATAAGACCGACAGTGAAGTGAAGGAAAGCATAAAAGGAAGGCTAGTAAAGAATGAGGCCACTCATTCAAATGCTAAGAGAGATTAAGCGAGTTGTGGATTAAATTGCTTAGATGTGGTGATGTTCTCCTGTAGAAAAAGTTATTGAGCGTCTAATATGTAGCAGGAACTCTTATAGATGCTGGGAGAGGGTGAGGGAGCCAGGGCAAATGTAGTGGCTACAAACTTTTAACTATACATCCCAGTTTCTGGGGTCTCTGTACTGCAAATCACTATTTCCTCAGCCTGAGGTTGTAACAAACCAACTGTTGCCCAGGTGATGCTTCAGGCACCACTTTGACCATCAAGGTTTAGATAATATGATGCTGTGGCTTGCGATAGCTCATTGACCTTGACTCAGTGAAATAGTGGGACCTACTGATGCCTTTGAAGTGGATTCTTGGCAGCATGAGATTGAAGTTAGTAGACTTGCGGTGAAGAGTGTTTGGGTAGAAGTTTCAGAGTTGGTGATGAATCCTTGCAAGGAAGGAGAGTTTGGGTTAGCAGCAACACAAAATGGGAGTTGTTGGCTATATGTCTTCTATTTGATTGAAGAATCATCAGGCAGGATGATTTCCCACACACTATCTTCTGTCCTCCAATCATCCCTTCTTCCCTTTCATTTTTTTATTAACATGCCATAAGCCATGTTTGAGGCCCTTTTAATCTTGAGCAGGCATATTACTTAACATTTGGTCTCTTCCAGGCATATAATTATGAAAACCTAAACAAGAGTGTTGGACTTGGAATATTAGCAAGAAAAATGCATTTGAGAACTTGGAATGTCCATTTCTTGGACCAGTGGTTTACACATTAACGTTTTGGTTAATTTAGTCTGAAATTATTTGCACTATAAATCTTGATGGATTCCATTAAGCTAGTTGTACAAGGGCAGGCCTGATGAATGTCGGGCTTCTCAAAGTTTGTGGGTAGATTCAGTTACTAACATTGTTTTGTGTCATTTCATTTTCAGATGGATGTTGGCCAGGCGTTTAAAGGTGGAAAGAAGAAAAAGAGAAGACAGACCTTTTAATCTTCCTTCTGCATCCAATTGTGTCCTTTCTCCAGCCTCCCGCTGCATGGGGCTGGAGTTGGTTAAAGTTTGCAACCAAGGTCTCCCAGAACCCAAGTGGACTCATTGCTGTGAAGGCTTTCTGTTGATTGAAAATGTTTTTGCTTTTTATTTCCAGTACTGGGAATTGAACCCAGGGCCTTTGCACTAAGCTATAGTCTGGCTTTGTAAAAATTTTTATTTTTTTTTATTTTGAGGCAGGATCTCACCAAGTTGCTAGGTTGCCTGGGAAGCTCAAACTTGTGATCCTCCTGCCTCAGTCTCCCAGAGTGTTGGGATTATAGGCATGCACCACCATGCCTAGTGATTAAGTGCTTCTGACTGTGACACTGTATAGTCATCTTGTGTACTGATAGATTATAAGTCTCACCCAGCTGTGAGTATCCCAAGATCTCAAGGGGAATAAAGAAAACACAACTATAGGAGAAAGAATATAAAATATTCCACTTCTTTTCAGCCAATCACAAGATTTCTGTTTGGTATTCTACTTCCACATGGAAAGTTTGTGATACCTAGTCTAGTACTGTACTTAATGTTATGCTTGGTTGACATAAAACTCATGGAACAGGAATTAGAAGTCTCTGACCTTATCTTGGGCAGGGAAGACAGAAAACTTTCAAACATTCTTAAAACTTGACTCCTTCCCCAGGAAAGGTAGACATAGCATCTTCTGCTCAGGAGCCTTAGCTCCAGTAGACTCTTTGGGTGAGAATTTCTCTTTGCAATCTGTTTTGCAGTCATGCCAAGTCCATTTGGAAGGAGTGAGCAACACAGTGGCAATGGAGAATAAAATGAACTCACCCTAGTGAAAATCACAATTCTGCTTTTGAGCTTTCCTGAGGGATGAAGCCCTGGGAACAGACCAGCGATTCCAGTGGTAATATGTTCCACTAAGAAACACAGCAGTCAATGGATGGAACTCTCTAGAAAAGGGATCTAATGTTCTTGTTAGTTACTATAAGTACATGATTTACTTAAAAAGAAGAAATAAGTGCCCATTTAAAAATCATACCGGGGTATTTTTGCATCCTTTCTTAAAGATCTGCAAATCTCAAATTGGTGAAAAATTAGAGAACTATATAGTTTTCCCTTTGGTGCATTCCTGAAAATCTTCCTGAGAAGCAAATCATCATAAAGTTGCTCATATTTTCCTATAGGGATAGAACCATAATTGGAAGTTGAGACACACACTAAGAATTTGGAGTGAAATAAATCATAAATATGGCCACCAATCTACTATAAATGCAAACCCATAACTGCTATAAACCACTGTGATTACTTAGCATTTTAAAATTATGTTCCAAGTCATAGAGGCCTATAATTTTATTACTGTAAGGGACAATAGGGATTATCTTGTCCAGCCCACAATTGGGAGATAAGGAAATTTAAATCAAAGAAGATTAAGTGATTTGCTTAATTTAGTTAGAAGCAAAGCCAAGAAAGAACAATCTCCATCCTCTCCTTCCACTAAGTTCCTCTTCAGTAATAGCCTGCAAATCACCACAGGTAAACATGGAAAAGAAAAGAGTAGAAATGTGTATTAAAGACAGAAAGGTTATCTCATGATACATGAGGCCAAAGATTAATATACTTACTATAATAAGGTATTAATTTGACATCAGCTAATGATTCTCTTATCCTTCCTAGTTAAGAGAATATTTTAAAGGGCAAAAATGATTCCTTTTTCTCCTTAAAAAACTTCCTTAAGCAAAATAATTCCCTTTGTACAGGAGTTGACTAGATCTAAATTGAATACTCCTTGTCTGAAATGCTTTGGACCATTTGAAGTGACTTGGATTTTGGGTTTTTCTCAGACTGGGGAATATTTTTGCCTACCTAATGCAATATCTTACAAGTAAGACTCAAGTCTAAACATGAAATTTATTAATGTTTCACATACACTTTGTATATATAGCCTGGAGGCAATTTTATATACTGTTTTCAGTAAGTTTGTTCATGAAACAAAAGTTTCATAGTGGGAAGTTTTCTACCTGTGACAACATATCAGTGCTCAAAAACTTTTAATTTTGGAGCAATTTGGATTTTGGATTTTTGGATTAGCGGTGCTGTCTGTATGAAGTATTTTTGACTTTCCAAGTCATACAGTCTCAACTCAGTCAGATGCAATATACAAAGAACAGGAGTGGGCTGTGCTGTAGAAAGTATTTAAGAAGACTGTGATGTGAATTTTATATCATTTTCATAATTTCTATTCATGACAAAAATTTTTACTCATTTGTTTTTCATGACCACTTAAAAATATAGTGTAAAGACTATTCCTACTTCCTAGCTTATAGCTGTACAAAAATAGGTGGAGGGCCAGTTTCGGCCTGTGGGTTGATTACACTTGCTTAGTCAGAAGAAAAGAGGGGAGAGACGTTTGAGTTTGAAAGATGCAGTTTCAAAATTCGTTCATGCCTGGAGGTTGCAACTTCATTCTCGTGCTGTAGTGTGACTGTCTGTGAATGTGGTGATACTGTCTACTTCCTCAGGTGCTTGAAGACTGAGTGGGTTGACATTTGTCTTGGTTACTTTTTCATTGCTGAGACAAACATCTGACACCCAAAGTGAAACAAGGAAAGGTTTATTTAGCTCACAGTTTCTGGAGATTTCAATCCATAATCAGCTGGGTCCAAGGCAGGGTGGCATGGCACAAGGACAGCACTTCAAGGCAGCAGCCAGAGCAAATGAGCAAACCAAGCCTCTTCTCTTCTCTACCCTTAACTTGTACACAGGTCACATCCTCCCCCCCCTTCAGGGTGGGTGTAACACTCACAAAATGTCCTTGCCCTCCTTTGCACAGGATGAGGATATTTACAAAGTAAGAACCCTGGCTCCCTGCTGAGTCTCTCAGTTAAACTTCTAAACTTCTCAAGTTGACACAATGTATTAACCATAAGAACATTCTTACAGTTCCAGTGTAGAACTTGAGAACAGCAGATGTTTAATAAATGTTAGTTCCAGTCTCCATTTTTTTTCTTATACAAGTTTACCCACATAGGCTCACATATAATTTTTACTTAAAAACAAAGTTTTCCTTCTTCTTATATTTTTTCTTCCTTTACCAAGTGATGCACTATGGGTATTGATGTTTGTGAAGGCTCACCCAAGACTTGGGTTACCATGGGTGGAAAGTCTATTTTCTGTAGGATGATCCACATCTTTTTGCTATCTCACTCTTCGAAAGAAAAAAAAGACTAAGAGAGGAAAAAAAAAATAAAAAGCAACAAGCCACCAAAATGTAAGAACAAACAAAAATGCAACATCTTCAATAATTCAAATACAGGGTAAAAATTAGTTAGAAGATATTAAAGCACAAGAGAATTAATTAAGAAACAAATGAAAAAGTTTTGACAAATTTCATGTTTGGAGTACATTGGATAGGATTTGGTGCCTCTACTTGGTGCTTGGTGGAAAAATAGTTACATTTCCTTTCTCTTTCTTTTCTTTTTCTTTTTGTTATACTTTTTCAGTACTGAAATATATATATAATATATATATATTATATAATATATAATAAACCATCAAACTCAGGGTACTATACCAGTAAGCTATATTCCTGTCCCTTTTCATTCTTTATTTTGAGACAATGTCTAGCTAAATTTACCAGACTGGCCTAAAACTTGTGATTCTCCTGCCTTAGCCTCCTGAGTACCTGGGATTGTAAGTATGTGTTGCTACCCCTGGCACATTTTCCTTATGTCATGTAATTATGACAAGAAAAATAAAATAAAAAGTATGGTAGATACAAATATAAAGTTTATATGAAGGTTCTACATAATAGCCTTTCAGTATTTTTGGTGAAAAACTTGAACATGCCTCCAGCAACATAACTTTAGTATAATAAGTTTTATGCTTCATATGGCTACAAAGAGTTTCCAAATAAGATATTTTAATGGTCATCTCTTTAAAGTCTTTATAGTCACCATCAATGAGAAACTCTGTTCACACAGACAGGTAATGGAATATTTTAGACATTTATTTCACAAGCATTCAAAATTTACAAAAGTTGAAATTATATTGAAGTATCCCAAAGTTCTTCTTTTTCTGGCATTGACAAAGGGGGAAATAAGAAGGGATTTCCAAAGCACTCAAATAATTTTAAATCAACCATTTCAAGATAATGATGGAGCTCTCACTCGCAGAATTTACATGCAGTATTAGGGTTGTCACCTTGCCACTAGCTGAGCTACACCTGGAACATGTCCAACATAACTGGACAGATGTCCTCAGTTATAAGATGTGATTTAAAAAAATGGCGTGTGTGTAAACTTCAAAATAAATCATAGTAAAAGACACTTCACTATTAATTCCCCTGGAAATCCTCCCCTGTTACTTGCAATACACTCCTCGCATTGTTCTTGCCACTTTCTGAAGCAGTTGAGGGAGTCCTTTTCTGTGAATGTCTTCGGTTGTGCTGTCCTGGCTGCCTCTGTGTCCTGAGCCAATTCAAAACGTTTCCCTTTCATGGTCATTTTGACTTTGCAAAGGAGCCAGAAGTCACAGGATGTCAGATTCGGTGATGGAGGTGAATGAGGACACACAGTCATGTTCATACTAGCCTGCCTTTCTGCTGGACGGCACTTGGCAGCAGCATTCATAGTATTTTTGATGACTCCTTGTAAAGACACTCATGAAAAAGAGCTTCTGGAACTGCTTCAGAAAGTAGCAAAAATGGAATTAAATATGTTCGATGTGAGGGAGAGTAGTGTGAGAGGGATTCATGGCAATGCATCTTTTATTGTGACACATTTTCTTGTTTGTTTTTGATTTTTGACACAGGTGTCCACTAGGTAGTTCAGGCTGATCTTAAACTCACTGTATAGACCAGGCTGGCCTCAAACTTGTGGTGATCCTCCTCTTCGGCCTCCCGGGTGCTGGGATTATAGGTGTGCATCATCACATCCAGCTATTGTGATAGATATGTTAATTTAAATTGTCACTATAGTTTTTGATCACCCTTGGCATATCAAGACAGAGTTTCCTCTCTAGAATCCTCAGTGGCCTTGTGCCTTGGGCCACATCAGCATCAGCACCTTGGACTTAGAGCACCAGAATTTCTCTGTGGCTTCTCAGTGGTCAAGCACAAGGACTTGTCCTTGGGCCAAGTTTTGGGTTCTGGGCACATGCTCATCTTCCAACTTCTAATGGTGGGTGAAGGGAGCATTAGATCTGAGCTGCCACCTTCCAAGAAGCCCACAGGAGGCTGCTCACTGCTTGGGGGCACAAGCTTGGCTGGCCCAGGGCCAAACAAATGGATTTCCGGTATCACATGGGGAAACTCTTCACGGAATCGCATGTATGCGCAAAGCCTCTGGAGCCAGATATTGCCTTTGTGTAAGTCTCAGTTTCTCTTCTTCCCAGCTTTGTGTCTTCAGGAGTACGTTTGTTAACATGTCCATTCCCCAGCTTTCTCATCTGTAAGCTCATTCAGTGCTTTAAGCCTGTTCTCATTGCTCAGTAGATGTGAGCCATGCGAGCCGTGGTCACTATGGCCAAATCCATTAGTCAAACATCACTTATTTGGGGATTGCATTTAGATATGAGTTTTATCATTGAAGTTTTTAAGCTCAAAGGCCTTTATTTCTTCTATTTGCAAATAATCACTGCATATTTACTTAATTATTCATTCATTTAACAAACTTTCATTTTAGAACCCATTATACACAAACCCTGAGCTAGGCTCCTACACTCGTGGAGCTTACAGTCTAACAGGGAAGAAAGGTGTTAAACAGATAAGCATAGAGACTAATTGAGATAAGAGCAATGAAGGGAAATACAGGACATCAACAAGGAACTTAGCACTGGCATAGAATTACTTAGCTCAGCTTGAAAGGTGGCAGGGAATGGCTTTTTGACATTTTAGTTGGGACATTATATTGAGTAGGAGTTGTCAACATTTTGTGCAGAAGCTGAGATTCAATTCTGGGCTAAGAAAATTCCATGTATAAGACCCACTTGTAAGAAAATTCCCTGTGTAAAGTCCAATGTGTAAGCAGGAAAGTAGGTATCTGTGATGAATAGAGAAACCAGAGGGAGGACAGGAAGTATAGTCTGACATGACCCTGATATTCCTGAGTAGAGATTCTGAGCAGAATGAAATCTGCTTGTCATGTGTCTGTTGAATGGGTTGGAAGGCAGGGAAGCCGAGAGACCTGGGTGAGAGACAGTGGTGGTTTCTTCCAGATGGTAGCAGTGGACATGGAGGCACACCGATAGATGGTGACACATTTTTTTTTTATTTTAAAGAGAATAAAACCAAATGAAATAAAACAGAATAGAGGCTATCAAAATGAAACAGTGAACACAATACAGGATTTCAAAACAAGATAATAGAAAATCAACAGTGGCTACCATAATGCCTCTTGTTATCTTCAAAGTAGCTGCCTATACCATAAGACATAATAAAATCAAACAAAACAAAATAGAATAAAATCAATCAAAACAAAGCAATGAAAATGATACAAGACTACAAAATGAGATAATAGAAATCAACAATGGCTACCTTAATATATCTCATTATCTTTGAAATAGCTGCCCATACCATCAGATACAATAAAATCAAACCAAACAGAACAGAATAAAACCAAACAAAACAGAATAATGAAAATGATCCAGAGCTTCAAAACAAGATTATAGGAAATTAACAATGGCTACCACCTTCCCTTTTTAGATGTTTCTCCCCCTTTCACTTTCACAATATATGTTGTACATTTGAGATCCCACTAATTCCTTCAGTTTTTCATACTAGGGAGAAAACATGATATTCACCCATCTGAGTCCAAACCATTTCACCCATGAGCATGATCTCAAGTTGCATCCATTTACCTAAAGAGCCTCATAATTATTCTTCTTTATAGCTGAGTAGCTTTCCATTATATAAAAATGCCATGTCTTTCTTATATATTCCTCAGCTGATGGACAAACTACCCTTGCTTTTCTCTGACTCCCTGTTGCATGGAGCACTGTTTTCTCTCCTTTGACTTTCTGTCTATGAATTTCCTTTCAAGTTAAATGTTTCTTCTATACCACATATTGATGGATCTTGTCTCCTGATTCACTCTCCCTGTGTTTCTTTTTGTTGGTGAACTGAGTCCATCTACATTAACGGTTACAGTCAACATACACTGGTTCATCTATGCCTTGCTAATTTCCTGCCATTGGCTCCCTACTTTTCCTCTCCATTCAACTGTGTGCCCCACTCTGCAATCTCCCTCTGCTGCTGTTCATGGAACTGTGGTAATTTTTATCTCTCTCTAGAATGTCCTTCCGTATTCTTTGTAGGGCTGCTGTGTGGTCATGAATTCCTTCAGTTGTTCTTTGTCATGGAAGTATCTCATTTCTTCATTAATTTTGAAAGATAGCTTTGCAAGGTACATCATTCTGAGTTGGAAGCTGTCTTCTTTCAGGACTTGAAATGCTTTACTCCAAGGTTTTCTTTATTTGATGGTTTGTGTTGAGAAGTCTGTCGTGATTTTGATGGGTTTTCCTTTAGAGTTGGTATATTTCGTTTCTCTCACAACTTATAATATTCTGTTCTTGTGCTGAACTTCTGGAATCTTGATTATTATATGTCTGGGTGTAGATTTATTTTGGTTGTGGCTAATTGGAGTTTTATATGCCTCACTTATCTGTATGTCAAGTCCTTCTCTCATGCTTGAGAAGTTTTCTGCTAATACTTCTGTAAATAGTCTCTTTATGTCATTTGTATTGACCCCTGCTTTTTTGCTGACACCTATCATTATTTAAATTATTTGTCTTTGCATTGTCTTGCAGTTAGTGAATTGTTATTTCTTGGTTCCTTGTTATTTTTAAGAGTTCTTTCCTTTCACAATTGCTAGCTGCAATCCTGTCTTCAAGGTCTGAGAGTCTATCTTCATTTTCTTTCAAGTGGTTTTACCAGCTTTCAATGGAGTTTTTAATTTCCTGGATATCTCTTTGTATCTGTTACATGCATTCCAATTCTTCCCTATAGAGCTCAGTCAAGGTTTCCCTCATTTTCCTATGCTCCTCTTTTTTTTTTTTAAATCTATATCTTCTTTAGATACACACATCAGCCCTTTCATTATGTTTGTTGTTTCTTCTTTTACCTGAGATATTATTTTTGATCTGATTTCTTTTATAGCCTCATGAAGTAGTTTCTTTTCTTCAGTTGCCATCATCCCAGAAATTTTGTTGTGCAATTTCTGATTTATTCCATATCTATTTCTCCTGGGCTTGTTCTATGTGGGCTGGAGGCCAGAGATTGCCTTTTGCTCTTTTGTCTTGATGTTTTTCTGGTTTTCTCTAAGTGAGCCAGTTGTGAGGTTCCAGGAATTTCCTTCATTGGCAGCCCATCCGCGTTGTAAGGAAATGCATCAGGCACCTGGGTTTCTTCTAACCTAGGTTCCTGGGTATCCTGTGGGAGATAGGATAAGCTTCTCCAGACACATGCAACTTCTCCAAGGTATGGCTGGCTGGTTCTCCAAGCTCACACTGGTCACTACAGGCCCCTGATGGTGGCCACTGGGCTTACTGGAGCAGGGTTGGCTGCTTCTTCTCTGAGCCTGAGATGGCTACCTGTGGGAGGGTTCCAATGGTGTAGGGCATTTTCATGGGGGAAGGGCTGGATTCTTCTTCTCTCGTCCTTGCTAGCCATCTTGGAGAGGGTCGGTGACACAGTTTGAAAGTGATATAAACAGGACTTTGTCAAAAAATTGTATATATGGGCAAGGCGAGGAAAAAAGAGACTTATGATTCTCAGGTGTGTTTTAAGCAAGATGGTAGATGGTAGTGCCTTTTCAGTGGGATTTGAGAAGAAAGATAAGTGAGTTAGCCAAGTCCAGTGGAGCACACCTCAGCCAGAACAGTTTCTATGACATTATTAGAAAAGAACCAGACTGATGGCCAGCCATGGTGGCACATGCCATCAGGAGGCTGAAACAGGATTGCTGTGAATTTGAGGCCAGCCTGAGATCAACAGTGTGTTCAAGGTCACCCTGGACTACATAGCAAAACCCTGTCTGTACAAAACAAAACAAAACAAACACAAACAAACAAATAATAAAAAAAGAAAAAAGAAAAGAACCAAGCTGGAGAGAAAGAAGACAAATCATGTTTCCCTTAGCTGGATGTGATGATTGCACTCCTGTAGTCTCAGCACTGTGGAGGCCAAGGCAAAAAGATCACAAGTTTGAGCACAACCTAGGCAACTTAGTGAGATCCTGTCTCAAAAATTAAGAAGAAAAAATAATGAGAAAGCATGGGATCTAGCTCAGTGCTTAGGCCCTGGAGTCAATCCCCACTGCCTTACACACATACACCTCACATAGGCACCAGTGTGTTTTCCTCATTTGGAAGGACTCACAGGTAGCCTTCCTGAGAAACTCCATTGATCTCTGACTTCATTTGACCTGAATTTTGTGAGTTCTTTCTTTTCCACCTTCACACTCCTTTTAAAAATTCATCCATTTAGCAGGGTGTGGTTGTGTATGCCTGTAATCTCAGCACTCTGGGAGGCTGAAACAGGAAGATCACAAGTGCCAGCCCAGCCTGGACTATTTAGGGACTTACTCAGACTGTTTTAAAAGAAGAAGAAGGAAAAGAGATGGCAATATAACTCAGTATGAAGGCCCTGGATTCAATCTCTAGTAAAAAAAAGAACAAAAACAAAAACAAAACAAAACAAAAACCCAGCGCCTGTGGCATCAACTTATAGCTTGGTGCCAATGGTTCTAAACCAACATATTGAGAAACCAAATTTAGCGTCAATCAACCAGAAAGTAATTTCTTTTCTCTTGCTCCTTTACATGAGCCAGTTTTTTGTATTTTCCTCATTGGGAAGTAATCCTTCTAAGCACTCAAGTTCACAAGTTCAAATTAATTTGAAACTATTCCCCTCATCTAACAATCTCCTTTATCAAAGCAAACAGCTAGTTGTTTCAATTTTTCCTTTCAGTATCTCTTAAATCCATCCATTCTCCTCAGTGCTACATCACTTACCAACGTGCTGGGTGTAACATAAACCCTCAGTATTTATCAACTGACTTACTCACTGTCTACGTAAGCCTAGTACCTTATAACTTTATGCTTTGACTACTGCTACAGCCTTTCATCTGTTTGTTCTCCCCAGCATGTTATGGATGTCTTGAGGTCCAAACACTGCCCACTCTCTTTTTTCATCAATAAACTTTACCAGCACTCAGCAATCTCTTTTGTTTGAACATAGTCCATGGCATATTCTGCTCCACAAATCTGGGGCATAGGAAAGTGAGTCTTCTTACTAGAGATCAGGGGTCATCCAACTGTTTCTGAGTTGCTGCAACAAAGACTATGTGGCCTGCAGAGGCTAGCATGTTTTCCTACAGAAAAAACTGGCTGACCCTCTATCTCTAGAGTTAACAAGAGTAATTTCCCTAAAACCCAGCTGTGATCCTATTGCTGCTTTGGTTAAAATCTTTCAATGATTTCCTATTGTTCTTGAAAAATATCTAAACTATTTACTGGAGGAGAAAGTTAAATTTATACTTATTTCACATAACTTTCCACTGCCTTTTCTACCCATCCATGCTGCTAGTCTCACCTGCACCCAAAAATCCTTGGACATGTGCTTCCTTCCTTCTGGCTGGAGTGCCATTCACTGCCCCCTGCTTTCTAGTGCTCCTTCTGCTGTCCTGCCAAGTTACACAGCAGAATCTATCTTCTTTCAGATAAAAAATTAAACATCTTGAGCTGGGGGTGTAGCCCAGTGCTGGAGTGCTTGACTAGCACGTTTGATCTCAAGCACCAAAACAAAACAAAAAAAGTTTCCCTTAAAAATGATTTTCCTTACCTCTTGTCTAATTTGTTATCTTCTCTCCCAGCATTTTCAGACTTACTATGTTTTAAATAGGCTATTAGGGCATCTTTTGCATACCATAATACTTGCCCATTGTGTGTACACAACTCATTAGTGTTTTACGACTGTGCAGCCATCATTATTAAAATCATTTTACCATTTACATAACTTCACAAAAGTCCCTCATTCCTACTTTAATTCCTGCTCTCTTGAGCTGTGTTTGTCTTTTCAGGACAGTTCCTATATATGAAATAATGTAGTATGTAGATTTTCACATTTGACTTAATTTACTTAAATAAGATTTAACCATGTTGTAACATATTTAGTTTTTTTCATTGTTAAATAGTATTCCATTGTATGGATGACCCATATTTTGTTTGTCTGATCATGAACTGAAGGACATTTGTCTTTTTTCCAGTTTTTGGCTCTGTGAAGAATACTGTTACGAGCATTCACATACATGTTTGTAAGTGGATATGTGTTTTGATTTCTTTTGGTTAGATTCTTAATAGTGAAATTTCATAGTTGCATGGTAAGTTACATTCTACTTTTTGAGAAACTGATGTACTCATTTCCAAGGAGGTCCTCACATCATCAATGTGTGATCACTGTAATTTGTCCTTATCATCGTTCACTCTTAGTATTGCCTGTCTTTAGGCTTGCAGTCATGCTACCGAGTGTATGGTGGTATCTGCAGTTTTATTTTTATTTCCCTGATGATTAACACATGTCAGTATTTTACTAGGTTTCATTATTCAGCAAGGCACAGACTTGAGAATGAGAGGTGTCTGATTATATATGCCCTGCTAAGAGATTTAGTTTTGAGAAGGTATTCTTTGAGAATAGAGATTTGAATGAATGGAAAAGTGAGCAGTATCTTAGGCTAATAATGGCATTTTGAGCTTACAGTTTTTTTTTCCTAATAGGTCATTGGGTGAATTCAGAATTTCTGAAGGAATAAAGAATCGTGATAATATTTATTTAAGAATTTCTTAGTGGTTTTAGCATGTTTAAACGTTATTTTACAGTGTGGTGTGGTGTGGTGTGGTATGGTACGGTGTGGTGTGGTGTGGTGCGGTGGTGTAAACCTGTAAATCCAGCACTTTGGGTGACTGAGGCAGGAGAATTGCAAGTTCAAGTCTAGCTTGGATAATTTAGTGATTTGGTGAGGACCCCACCCCCACCCTATCTTGTATCGAAAATAGAAAAGGGCTGGAGACTTGGCTCACTGTGAAGATCCTGAGTTCCATCTTTGCTGCAAAAATCTTTGTAACTCTAAAAATGACAGCATAAGTAATAAAAGTGCACTTTTATTAATTAAATTCACACAAGGGAAGCAATCTTTAGTTATCAGGCCAAACACCATTTTGTTGTTTTATCTGTTCCCAAGAATTCTTAAGAATCTTCCCTAACATGAGTAGTAACGGATTTCTTTTTTCTTTTTTTCTTTCTTTTTTCTTTTTCTTTTTTCTTTTTTCTTTCTTTTTTCTTTTTCTTTTTTTTTTTTGTGCGGCACCAGGGATTGAACTCATGACCTCGTGCTTGCCAGGCAGGTGCTTAGGCCACTGAGCTAAATACATGGTCCTTGTCTTTTTGAGACAGGGTCTTGTTATGCAGTTCAGACTGGCCTTGAGCTCACTTTGTAGCCCAGGCTGGTCTCGAACTTGCAACGATCCTCCTGCTTCAGCCTCTCGAGTGCTGGGATTACAGGTGTGTGCCACCAGGCCTGGCTAGTAACTGATTTCTACAATATAATCCATATTTTATTTATCACTCTACATAGGCAGGATTCTGTTTTATCTACATTTCATACAGACTGGCAGAAGGCAAGTTCTGGCATTTCTTTGTTGATGTAGCAGTACCTTGCCAGGTGCTTTAGTTCATTTTCTGTTGCCTTTGCAGAGCACTTGAGACTAGATAATTCATACAGAGTAGAAGTTTATGTAGCCTGTGGTTTTGCAGGCTGGGCCTTCCAACTGCATGGTGCTGGTACCTGGCAGGGCCTTCTTTGTGCGTTACCACATGGTGAGACAGCAATTGTTCTAGCTTGTGTTTCTCCTTTTCTTAAGAAGCTACTAATGCTCTCTCAGAGCCCCCACCCCATAATCTTATCTAATCCTAATTACCACTCTGAGGATGCAATCTCTAACACATGAATCCTGGGGGACACATTTCAACCTAGCATTTTGTCCCAAGCCTCTAGAATTCAGGTCCTCTGCACATGCAAAATACAATCATTTCATTCTAGTAGTCCCACCATGTTAACTTGTTCCGGCACCAATTCAAGAGCACAAAGTTCAGAGTTACTTGAATCAGATAGGGGGAGACTCAAAACACGCCTGGGTAAATTCACCCCAGCCATGAGCCTGTGAAATCTGCATTTATCTATGACCAAATGCTTCGAAGAGATATACTCATTCCAGAAGTGAGGCAGGGAAAAAGAAAGAAGTAACAGACCCAAGTAAGTCTAAAGCTCAACACAGAACACCATGTCAAGTCTTCAAGTTCCAGAATGATCTTGATGACTTCAAGTCCTGCTTCCTGTGCACAGTGGTGTGGGGTTGGGCCCTTAAAGTCTGGAGAAGCCACATCTCTCAGCTTGCAGGGTCCAGACTAAGCTTCAACTCTCTCTCAGGCTGGAGTCACATTGCTACAGCTCTCCCTGGCTAGCACTGCACACTGTAATTTTACAGGTTGGTTCTCTACAGTTCCAGAATCCTAGTGGTGGCTCTCCTGCAGCTCCACCAGGAATTACCCAGATGGAGATGCGCTGGATGGTTCCACTCCTGATTCAAATCTCTCCTTGGACCCCTGCTGCTCAGTCTGTCCTTTGACAGCTATGAGGAGCCACGCCTCCATAGCCCTTGCATGCTGCCTGTATGTAAAATTAGCACCATGAAGACACTGCTACCTGGTTTACCATTTGCACTTTCCAGAGCAGCCGGTTGAGTCACACCTAGCTTTTCTTGGGGTGGTGGAAGGGTGCTGTGCTGGGATGTGGGGAGCTGAGACTGGATGTAGCTCCACACAGGGAACCTGTGGACAGTGACCTGGGCCTGTCTCCTGCACCCATCTTGCTCTCCAGCAGCTCTGGGCCTCTTGTGACAGCCACTTCTGAGATCTCTGCCATG
>RJWT010022837.1:0-17032 GCA_004365215.1 Cuniculus paca | reverse complement strand
GAAAATAGCCATAAGAAGAAAAATAAATGACCATAAATACCACCGTGGCGATGGGCTACGTAAGGCACTGTATTTTAGTCGTTCGTCTTTTTGCTACGGGTATTATGGACTTAAATGGAAAAGACACGTGCGTGATGAGAATTACACACATACACAGACGCACACCTGCCAGGTAGCGCTGAGAGGAACAAGCTCCAGCCTGACTTTTCAGTGTTTTTAACACTTTCAATTTAGTCACATGCAAGTCTAGGCAGCCACTTTAAAAAAAAAAGTTTACATCAAAATCTCTATTAACATTCTGCCCCTACTGCCAAAGTCAGGGGAGAGGTGTGAGCAGGTGTGTTTGTTCGCGGACCCAGCTTTCATCCGTCCCCCTCCAGGTTACATGTTTTAAATTGGCATTCCATCATGAAATCGGCGGGTTGAATATTTACTTGAGATGCAGGTTTAGGATTTCCAAGCATTTCCGTAAGAATTGTAAAATTAGATTTTTGAATTTTGTGTAAGACGTGTCTCTTTCATGGGAATTTTCAACCTCGATGGTACGTGATGTTTGATCAGAGATATTAACCCGAAATTGAGAAGGTGTGCCTTAGTTTGTGAGGATGTACAGTAGTTAACTCTTTTCAATCAGATAATCCTGCTTTTTAAAATTTAGAGTGTTTATAATGAAGATTACATTAAATTTACATTTTCATCCCATGGATTACGTTGGTGTTGGCAGTGACCTTTGCAAGCAAAAATCATTTTAAAGTTGTAACTTATGAGACTTGTACTGCAAATAGGGTGCAAATTGAACAATAGCTTTCTACATTCATTGACCTGATTTAGATTCCAGAAACTTCATGAAGTTGCTCAAGGCTAATGTGATGCACATAATGGACATGCAAGATTGACGAGAATGGGGTACTCTGGTCCTGCTTTAATCTGAACCCTTACAGTTGATTCTGGAGAGGGGAAGACATTTTTAAAAAGTGCTTTGGTCATTAAATACACACCTGTTGAATTTACATTTCTGCATTTCTGTTAGATTTCTTCTAACAAGCCCAGATTCTCTTGATACCTGAATTGTTTAAGTAACTCTCACTGTATTAAGGAAACAAACCAGTGTTGCTATGTATCGCATCAAAACCACTTGCCCAGAAAATATCGTGAATTTTTTAAAAATTGAGGTGAAATTCACATGCTGTATGATTCATTGTTTTAAAGTGTATATAGCTTAGTGATGGTTAGTATATTCATGAAATTGTGCAGCCATCACTAATATCTAATTCCAGAGCATTTTAATCACCCCAAAAAGGAACCCCATGATTGTTACCCATTATTTCCCACTCTTCCTGACACCAGCTCTAGTTAACCAATACTCTGCATTATGTCCATATATGCCTATTCTGGACATTTCACATAAATAGAGTAATACAACATGAGGCCTTTTTTGTTTGACTTCATTTACTTAGTATAATATTTTCAAGGATCGTCCATGCTTTGTTTCAATATATCTTTCCTTTTTGCGGCTAAGTAATATTCCATTATATGAATATATCATATTTGCAAAGTTGTTTTAATTAGCAGAGTTATATTTTTAGAATGGTTTTGATTGCACAGATTTCAGTTTATTGAACATTTTCTTTAAATCTGTGATGATGTATAATTTAAGGGTAAGAACTGAATTCACTGTGTAAGACTATTCCAAGTTTTTATAAGGACACCAAATATAAACATGTACTAGAACTCAGAAATTTTTTTGAGATGAAAAGATTGCATCCATCTTCATTTTAACAATATTAGCTTTTCTGACTGTTGCCAACGGGCTGATCTGGGGGCACTAGCTACTTCAAATGGGACAGATAGCTTGATCTTGTAGTATGTTTTGAGAAACCAAGACATATTTAAAAATGAAAAATTTAGCCTCCACTTCAATTATTTTTCCTTCAACACTTACCTTAGTGTTTGTGGATGTGTTTATTCCTCATCATCAGTATCTTTGGAGGCATCCAGGTGGCCTGGAACATGTATTAGGTGCTCAATACAGGTGGGAGCACTGACTGACCCTTTCTGCACCAGCTCAGATTGGACTTGTTATACATTTGGAGCCCTAGGCTGCCATTTTTACCACTATTCAGGAACAACTTGATCACCACAGTGTTCGTTGTTGGCAGTTAAGAAAGTCTTCTTCGTGGTCAGAGCAGTATCACTGTGTGCATCCCAAATGACCTGATGGTTTGAACTGAGCAAATAGAACAATTGCTCCTTCCCAACAACTCTCTAAGCAGAGGAATTATCATTAGAATATATAGATTGAAACAGATCCTTTTTAATGCACTGAAACAAGTGTCTGTTATGGGGAAACCTGCAGTGACTTTCCTGTAAGGAGGTTGAACAGTGAGTCACAGAGGACGGTGAAGTGTTGTAAGAGCTTTTAAGGAATCATTTCTTTCCATTAATGGAAACTCAGGATATTTGAATTAGATGTCTTACAGTGTTGCAATGTACACTAAATTCAAATGTTCAAATATTTTATTAAATATGTAGTAGTTAGATCCTGAGCTTTTTAAGTCATGTCTTACTGCTTCAGGAGCCACATTAAATAAAAATCACACTAATACCGCTGGAAGAATTAATTACTTCATTTATCCTGGATATGGAGTCAGTGAAATTCAATATGTTGTGAGTCAGCTTGGTCAATTTATCCTCAGAAAATATTTTGTAACCACAAATATAATATATGCATGTTCCACCCGAAATAACTAGGCTCCTTTCAGAAGATTAATTACTTTTGATCAGCAGATAGCAGTTTTCTTTATTTCATTTCTCTCTCTTTTTTTATATCAACTGTGGTAGATTCCAATCAGGGAAGTTTGCCAGAATATGTCATTTCATTGATGAATTCATTTCTGCTCTCATGTCTGCACTGGAGATTAAGAATTTTGCTTAAAATTTTATGTTGTTGGAATTTTGCTTCTGGCAAAAAAAATTCAGCTTTTTCTGGAAGTATGAGCTGTGCTTTCCCCATCCCCCTTACTCTAAAAAGATTTGAGTTATGTCCAACCTGGCTGCTTTGCTTGACTCCCCACTTGCCACCTTCTTAGTCTGTAGCGTGAAAATGAACTTCTCTTGGCCAGGATGAGAGGACCTCAGAGGAAGGGTTGGATTGGGAAGATAAGTTTGTGTTTTATTCTAGTTACCATCCGAGCAGGTGTCTACCTGGCACCATCCTGGTAAGCACCTCATTCATTTTCTCACTTCATTTTTCTCAGAACTCTTTAAGATAGGAGTTTTCACCTTAGATATTTTATAGGTGAGGAAACCCAGGTACACAAATGACTTATCTAACACCCCACAACCTATGTCAGTCTGTATATTCTGTTTGCCTCCAGAGCCTGAGGCTTTTTCTCTTTCCAATCCCACCAGATCAGTTTCTTGTGATTAACTAAGTTGCTTACATGGGATGGGTATAGTAGGAGACACTGCATTTGACAGTCTTGTGTGCTTTCTTGTGGACCCCTTTCATGGCATTTACCATGTATTTTCATATTATTTTTTCCTTTTAAAAAACTTAGGGCCTAAATTGACATTATTTTTAGTGTAGCATCCTGAAATTCTTGACAAATGT
The DNA here is from genome assembly GCA_004365215.1 of Cuniculus paca. Classification (NCBI taxonomy): domain Eukaryota; kingdom Metazoa; phylum Chordata; class Mammalia; order Rodentia; family Cuniculidae; genus Cuniculus; species Cuniculus paca. Next base: position 13,419 of record RJWT010022837.1, on the reverse strand, counting down.
ATATGTTCATATAACGACCACCATGATCTGATCCAGATATAAAACAGTTGCATCCATGCTGCTTTACTTATTCATTAAATGTTTACCAAGTACTGACATATGCTAGATGCCATGCTGGGGCACTAATAAATTCACAGTACATAATCAGACAGAGTCCTGACACTAATGAGGACCGCAGTACAGCTAAGCTAATTCAGCTCCTGCCCTAAAATCTTTTTTTTTTTTGTGGTGCTTGGGATCAAACCCAAGGCCTTGTGCATGCGAGGCAAGAGCTCTACCACTGAGCCACAAACCCAGACCCTAAAACCTTATTGAAATATAACTTTCAAGAGCTGGTTGAGAATATTGTCTTTTCCAAGTATCTCTTAATGTGTTAAATGTGTTAACTCTCAACTACTTTAAAATGCTTCCCACTCTATCAAGAATGGCAATGGCAAAATCTCAGCCAGTTTACACAAGAAATTTTGTGTGTGATATTCTTTGTATTTCACTTGTGTCTTAGCTTTAAATGTCTTACTCGAAGTAATCCCTACCTGGAACTTCAGGTTATCAAAGGAAACCAATTATAATCTGTATTTGTATACTATACTGTATTAAACTCTAAGGGCAAATTTGCTTTATTGTATTGCACAGACCTAAAACAGTTATATTTTACAACTAAGTTCATTCCGCCATAGCTACTAGGTATATGTGATTACTTAATTTAAAATATATTAAAGTAAAATCCCGCACTGCTTTTACCACACTCGCCACAATTCAAGTGTTCATTTAGTTCCAAGCGGCTGTAGTAAGCACCACAAGGAGCAGTGTAGATACACAACATCTCTGTCATTCAATAGTTTTAGTGACTAGTGCTGTTTTCGGAAAACAATAACAAAAAATAGCTGAAAAAGTAGTAACTAGTAGTATTCATAAGAAGTCAACTCAACTATGAAAATTTCTAGAGTTACTAAAATTCTTTGAAGTGTAGATGCATGGTAGTTATTGTGGGCCTGTGCTGGGTCAGTCATACAACATTACAGAGATACTGGGGTGGCCAGTGGTAGAGTGACCATAGGTGAAGAAATTTTATGGCCATTTCCTGACCTATAAAGATAAAGGTTGAGCAGCTGGTAATTTGGGAGCAAGTGGTTTGTTCCCTTAGCACCTTTCCATAACTCATTCTAGCACCCACTGCATTGCTTTCCAGTTGATCTGTCTCTCCCACTATACCAGCTCTTTGTGGGCAAAGACTGTATTTTATTAATCCTAGGCTCCATGGACTTAGCACTTAGAGTAGGTGCTTAATAAATCTTAGTTTTTCTGTTGCAATCATTTATTTTGCGGTATTTATCATCTTTAAAATACTTTTATTAGTGCATGTTTGCAATACATAATGATTACATTCCTTGTGGGGAGTTGGTACATGTATATAACAATCTTAATTGTTTTTTCATCCCCTCCCCATCTTCTCCCTTCCCCTTTGCTCTCTCTTGATCTCTTACCTTTTGAGAAAGATCTATCTATTTACTATTATGTATCTTTTATTTTGCTTTTTATTCATATTTGGGGTTTCTCGTATCAGAGAAGCCATGCAAAATTTAAGTTTATGTGTCTTATTTAGCTCTATTAACATTAAAGTCTCAAGGTGCATCAAGTTTCCTACAAATGATTCAAGTTTTTCATTCTTTATGACAGAGTAGTACTCTGTTGTGTGTAACTACCACCTTTTCTTTATCCATTCATCTACTGATGGATGTGCAGACTGCTTCCAAGATTTAACTTTATGATTTGTACTGCTGTAAACATGAGTGTGCATTTATCACTATCATATGATGCCCTTAACTCTTTGAGGCAGATACTTGGAAAGGGAAAACCTGGGGCAAATGGAATTTCTAGTTTCAGTTTTTTGAGGAATCTTCATATTTATTTCCATAGAGATTATACTAGTTTATTATTCCCACTACCAATGTAGAAGAGTTCCTTTTTCCCAGAACCTCACTGGCATTTGCTATTATTTGATTTCTTAACGACAACCATTATTTCTAGGATGAAATGGAATATCTGTGTTGTTTTAATTTTCATTTCTGTAATGACCAGTGATGTTGAACATTTCTTCGTGTATTTATTGGTCATTTGTAATATCTCTTCTTCTGAGGAGTATCTATTCATTTAAGTAGCCCATTTTTTTATTGAGTCTTTTAAGGGATCTAACTTTTAAAAATTACATAGTCTAGATACTGGTCTTGTGTCTGAGAAGTTGTTGGCAGATTTTTTCCTACTTTTTAGGTTGTCTCTTCACTCTGTTGGTTGTTTCCTTTGCAGTGCAGAAGCTTTTTAATTTGATGTTATCCTATGTGTTGATTCTTGGTACTATCTCCTTTATGCTAGGTCTTAGAGAGACTATATCATGAGCCTTCTTACACAGCATTAGCTTTTTGCTGTTGAGATCAGCCAATTCCCATAGATATCTCCTTCTTTTGATTTTGATCCCAGATCAAGATTTTGGTTAATTTTTAATGCTGCTTTTGGCAGCACAAATTCATTTTCATTGATTCTCTAAGAAACACATGTAAGCACCACCAAGGTCCAGACACTCTCGCTCCATGAAGACTAACACGCCTGTGACAGGTGCTGTGTGTATACTTACTGGAGCCACTCGAGTGAGGATTTAATTGTAGATGTGTTGGCATCTGTGCGTCTTGGATGGATCTCAAAAGATCAGGGCGTCAGATCAGTGAATGTCTTTCTGTGTGTTTCTCATGTCAGGGATGGGAAAGTAGTGGTATAATTTGGTCAGTAATGAGAAACAAAGTGTCTTGAATCCCCAGAGACTGATTCTCAGTGAGCTAAAAGCTGTAGTACTGGATAGATCCTCTCTCATCGAGTAGCCCATGAGTGGCCCAAGACAGTTTTGTAAAACAGACAACAGATGAGAAGCACAATTGTATCACGTGGCTGTGTGTACTTCTGGAGTTTTCGCATTAATCCTAAAGATGATATGTAGCACCTTGCTTAGCCCTGCACATCACAGATACTCAGCAAATACTGGAATTGAGTTGAATTCAAATGAAAGTGGACATGGAAGGAATTAGAAATTGTCATAGGAGTGAAAAGCAGAAAAAAAGGAGACTTGGGTTTTTTTTTTTTTTTTAGTATCTTGCTTGATTGTTTTTGTCTCATTAACCATCCTACCTTTCCTTTTTTTTTGGAAAGGAGGTTGCTATTTTCTTTTTGTCTTTACTTCCTTAAGTATGAATTTAAAATGTCAGATCAATGTAGTTTTTATCAGCATCTTGATGAAGAGTTTGATAAGGAGGAGACCGATGGTATTTGAGGAAAATAGTAAAAATATTTTTACTGTAATAATGTAATTTTGAGGAATAATTTTAAAAGACAGGTTAACAAATGTTTCTGCTGAAAAGTCCAGTCTGTTGAAATAGGGTTGTCTTCATTCTCCTTCTAGTATTTGCCCACAAATATTAAAGTAAACTCAATTATTCGGGGTCCTGCTTAATGTAAACTTTCTAGTCTTATTCAATAAGCAGAGGTCAAATTATCTACACATTAGCAACAGATACATTTTCTACAGATCTTCTTGGACACATAGTTCTCATACATTTGGAAGTGTAATTTATTAATTATTAGGGAAGAGAGATTTTCTGTTAAAATATTTATAATAATGATTAGAATGTAGATACCTTTGTACTCTTAAAGAATCATTCCATCTTCTTTCTCTGCCTTCCTTTTTGGTTTTTTTTTTTTTTTTGGTCTTTTTGAGACAAGCTCTCATTACACAGTTCAGGCTGGCCTTGAACTCACTTTGTAGCCCAGGCTGGTTTCAAACTTCCAAGGAACCTCCTGCCTCAGCCTCCCGAGTGCTGGAATTACAGGCATGCACCACCACACCTGGCTTTCTGACTTTCCCTTTAGTTTAGTCCATATTTTTTGTACTTTTTTCCTGTCACTAACTACACTGCTTATTTCTAAAATCCTCATGCTTTGACATATTTACCTAAGATGAGTCTTGATACCAGCCCTTTACTTTGAACTGATTAATTCAGTTTATAAATGAAATGGTCCTTTTTTATAAATGACCTCTTTAAGCAAACACCATGGTCACAGAGTTTTGCTTACATGCTTAGCAAATACTGAGTGGATATAAGGAATGATCCATATTTTATCATGGTTTACAGTTTTATAGTCATTTGATTAAAATAACTTTTATAATTAAAATTTCACTCACTTGCATTTTGACAAATTTTCTTAAGCAGGATACAATAAAGTATTAACTGCCACAATGTTGTGCAAAATCAGACTCCCTGCAGAACAGGCTGTTGTCAGAGGACATGTTGGATGGCATTGTCATGTTTCTCGTAGTGCACAAAAAGGTTGACAGCCAGTGACCTAGATCGGGCTTTCTCAGTTCTGGCCATACTGTGGTTTTGCCTGGTGTTATGGACTGAATTTGTGTTTCCTTTCAATAGTTCATGTTGAAACCCTAAATATGGTATATTTGTAGATGAGATGTTTGGGGGATAAAGAAATCTTGAGTGTGGGGCTGTCGTGTTTGAGATTATTGCCTTTAAAAGAAGAGGAAGAGACCACGGCTTTCTGTCTCTTTGTACTGTGCAAGAAGGCAGCCGTTTGCGAGCTAGGAAAAAAGCTCTTATTAGGAACCAAATCGGCCGGTCCTTTCACATGGACTTTCTAGTCTCCAGAACTGTGCGAGACAAATGTCCACTGTCTTAGCCACCCAGCCTATAGTACCTTGTTATAGCCCTCAAGCTCACTAATGCACTTGAGTAATTTCTAAAAGCAGGCATCAAATTCAGTATATTATCATGTATAGGTGATAGGCCCAGACCTGGGTAGCTTCTTAAAATTCCCCAGGTGATTATAGAATATAGCTGGTGTTTAAAACCACAGATTTAGATCAACTTCATGATGCTACTAACCTTAGTTCATCTTTCTTGAGGTAGACATGTTAGCAGGTTTCATGCTATTCCAAAACCAAGCCAGCGCCACAGAACTGGCTAGAAAACTTCCTGTCCCTCTTTCCTCTTCTTAAGGTAGTTTAGTTTCAGAGTAACCCTCACAGGCAGAGTGTGAGCTACTGCGGTTGACCCTATGGTCTGCAAGCTGGAATAAAGGAGGCCAAACAGTATTGGATCTTGTCCAGAGATTTAAGTCTATCAGTAAGTGAGAGGGCAAATGAACCAGACTCAGAGATGAAGATCTCAAGTATCATTTATCAGGACACAGCACAGAATGCCTTTCATTTTGCCAACATTTTGCTGTTATTTCTAATTCTTTTCTTTATTCGTGCATTTGTTAGCGCTATTGTTTTCTATTGTGAGATAGACGTAAGATTTAGCTATGTATTTTTTCAACTCAGCAATGTACTTTGAGTTGTTTCTAAGATAAAATTTTCATTATTTATCAGTTCCAAGCTATTTTGGTTTTACTATATTTGAAAGACACTAATAACTCCGTTTAAAAAATAACAGTGACCTTTTCCAGATGGTCTAAATTGCTTAATAGTCAACAGTGGTAACATAAGAACAAATCGATACAGTGACTCGTTATTGAACATCTTCCTTGTGATAAATATTCCCCTAGAGAGACTATTTCTCTATTGATCTACTAAACCTTCACAATTTAGAACGATCCATACATGAGTGGCTCTCACATATGACAAAGTTTACAGGCTATGAGAGTATGACGTGTGTGGAGACATATTTAGTCTTAAATTCACCTTCAGCAAATTTCTAGGAAGAGATGGAGCTGGATGTAGACCTGCAGTGAGGACAGACAGGGCTTCAGGATGATTGTAGAGATAAAGAGCACCAGGGACAAAAATGAATTCTGCATTTACAGAAGTAGAATCAGGATGTGTTTGAAGGAAGAGAATGTTATAAAGTTTTGTAGTAGTGGAAAGTCCCAAATCATAGGTAAGATTTCCAATGGCTAATTGAAGGGCTTGGAATTTAAAATGTATTCATTGCACAGCGGAAAACTGTTGAAGGGCTTTATGTAATAGAATGACTTGAGTGAATGTATTTTAGAAGGATACATCATGTATCAGAATGTAGAGTGAGTTGAAGGTGAGTAAGGAAATCAGGAAGCTTGGTTGAAAGGCTTAGACTGTGGAAATATGCTCCATTATTTGGAGTACAAAACTTCTAAGCCATCTTTTTTATATACTACTCTAACACTTAAGGAGCATTTTGAAATACTTGATATAAACCTAACTGATGTAATTATTGATAGGATGTGAAGAATGAAGGAATATCTTCCCTGGTAGGAGAAGCACACAGGAAGTAAAGTGAAGGTAGCAAATGCATTCTATTCTCTACAGGTGATAACTTGGATGGAAGACAAGGAGAGAGGATGATAATTTGACATCTGCTTATTTGTTGAACAGAAAATCTCTAAAACAGAGATTGAAGCTAGACATTTCCTCTGAACTGATTATGAGTAGCAATATAGAAGTGATGCTGCTTAAAAATGGTGTATTTTAGTTTAGATCATAGTCACAATTTAACCAAAGAAAACAGACTTTTTGAAAAAGGATGGAAAAACTTGCACATATAGGTAGTATCAGGTTAATGTTGTCAAGTGCCCATCTCAAAACAATTTACTTCATTCATCTTTAAATCCCTCACATTTTTCCTTTCTACTATGAGCACACATACCATACTACTGTGGCATTTCAACCAGCAGTCTGTCAATGCATAAATAGGCTTTTTTAATATTCACAAATGCAGACTGCAGAAAGACTACCATATTCCTGTCTCATAAACTAGTATTCTTGTAAATTGTTTGCCACTTGTGTTTTCTATAAACACAGTGCCATGGAAATTAATCCATAGAATAATCGGCTTCCCAGATTTTGTTTCTAAATTAATTTTAGCCTTTTTTCTTTTTAATTAATAAATAATACAATAGAATTTGTTATCTGTTGTACATTTCTTGTGATACATTCAGGGTACTGCAAGTAGTAAATTAATGAATCATTTAGTAAAGAAAGGGAGAAAGTGGCAAGTGTCAAAGACAAATACATTTTCCTTTATATAATGAAAATATATATAATGAAAATATATAATGGAAAATATAGATATGTTACTTAAGTGTTGAATGTAAGAGTTTTATCTAGTTAAAATACGACAATACATTTTTCATTAGACATGTTTGGTTCCAGTAAAGTCCCTTTAAATGGTTTTCTGAGTGAAGAAATGATATGTAAAATTTATTTATATAAATAAAATTAATGTAAGTATATAATAAATATATATTTATGTGTGTATATATGTATATATGTGCCTAAATAAGATATATATGTAAAATATGTGTGTTCATATGTATATGTACTTTATTCTGTTGCTCAAAACTGGTAATGCTTTAATTTGAACATTAGGATTGCATTCTTGGGGAAAATTATTAAGTATAGTTGTAGCATATACTTGTGTATTCTAAGTCTTTTTCCTGCTTCTAATATAATGAAAGGACAGGAAGAATGTCTGCTCCCTTCTTAATACCTGAATACAGTGTTCTCCAAAGGATTCTTTTAGATAATGAAACTGGGTTCTGTGGCTATTGAGTAGTTATTGTGTGCTCAACCTTATGATTGACTTTAGTAAATACTTTTGCCTTTGAGGAGTTCATCTAGTTACAGATATAAAATACTCCCTGGCAGGAGCATACTAGAAGAGAAAGTAATAACGTAAATTCCAGTCTATTCTGATCTGACTTTACGCCTGTGAAAAGTCAGAATAATGAGAAACAAAGATAAGAATTCATTCTAAAAAAAGATTCTATGAACTTCTGACATGCACTTTTTTCTTTTGAACTTGAATATTTTTCACTTCATTTCGTGATGCGAGCATTTTCTGTGTCCCTACCTATTTTTTTTTCTGTACTCCAAAAGTCATGCTTATATTGTTCATTTCAGATTATTTGCTTATTTTTGATGCAAGATTGGTGTAGAGACACATGCCTAAAATCCCAGCCTAAAATTCCGGAAGCTGAGAAAGGACAATTGTATGATCAAAGGCAACTTGGGAAACTCAGTAAGACCTTGTCTCAAAATAACATAAAAAAGACTGGGTATGTAACTCAGTGGTAGAGCACTTGCTTAACATGGATGAGGCTCTGGATTCCATTTATAGTACTAAAAGAAAGGGGAAAAAAAGCATATGGAGTTCAGAAGATGGTTTACTTGAGTTTTGAATTTCTACTACAAAATACATTTATTCTTAATATTCCACCCCATCATGTTCACATAAGTGTATAACTAGAAACTGTATAAACAAAACGTGTAGGATAAAACACCCTACTTATGTGTTCTCTTCGATACTAACCCCAATGCAAATGTCACATAATGCCTACTACTAAGCTTGGCCCAACTTGAGGCTTAAATTCAGCAGTGGCAGCTGCTATTCTGTGACAAAAGTAAATACTTGGCGCTAAAATTTCAAAGAATGAGTTAGTATGCATATGATTCTTCGCTACTCTCAAAAATGTTGAACATAGATGGCAATGCAATCTGCAAACTGGATTCCCGCGAAGGAAGCGTAAAGAGTAAAATCATTTGTAGTTAGCCAAGAGTGGTTAGGGCATGCTGCTCTGGAATTTTTTAAGATGCAGCACAATCTGAGTCTCATCCTTACCACAAGACAGTACCCAGTGCTGCCTCTGTCATCCCTGTGATTCCAACATACTTTCATCCTAATTTTCAGTATTTTTTAACTATTCTGCATCCCTGACACAGTTAAACAAGAAAATAGAAGATGCTTCTCTGTTCCTCAATAACTTATTAGAAAAAAAATGTATACCAAGCCCCACAGCCGTGGTAAAATGCCCATAAGACAGTTTCCAGTTTGAATTCGAAGAGTGCTTTTCATGGCATCCTCCATTTCTTCTTCACATTATAAAACCCTACAGCATCTGCTAGTGTGAAAAATCTTTCAGTTTTTACAAATGTGACAAGAGATTTAAGTTGTACTAGATTCTAAGGCATTCAAGCAAGCATAGATAAAGTCAAACATTCTCCCTGCTAATTATAAAGATACATAAACGATTTTCCTGTGAACAGATTGGGTCTTCTGCTGACAAGGTGCGGCTCTGTATAGCAAATTTTCACTTGTAAATACATAAGGAGTGCTGGCCTCTTAGTATGCGTCTTTTAGGCAGTCTGTTGGAGATCTGGTGGGGCGATTGCACTGCTGGAGAAATCTCCCTGAAAATAGGCCATCAAGAAAAGATTGATAGGAGATTTTTGTGTGGAAGTAATTATCCTTGACTATTGCATTCTGATATACTATGCTAGGATTACAATGAGAAAATATTAATATGTCCATATAGAACCCTACTTTGGAGTTGTAGACTGGAGTTTTAAATTTTTACTACTTTAACCCTCACAAGATTTCTTTGGACTCAGTAATAAAAATGAAGAGGTCTTTTTCTTCTTTTTTGTTTGCATGCTATAAATATTCATGTTCATTCACCTGAAGCTGGAAAATTCATCCACCAAGATAGCTGGAAAATTCCACGTTATGAAAGACAACACGTATACACACACTCAGCTATGAATAGTAGCAATAAACCCACTAGCTATTAACTCAAGAAATCTCCAGCTTGCTCACTTTTCAAACATACACAGTTCAATAAACATCTTGTAGTTATTAGTTGACATAAATTATTGTTTTTCCAAGGGCAGTGTAAAAAGACTTTTTTTTGCAAGATTGTAGCAATGGATATTGGAATAGTTTAAGGAATTTGTGTTTCCTTTTATTTACATAGTGCTTCTGTGATTCTCAGAAAGACCTTCTTCTGCAAGGGACTTCTGTAACAAAAAAAATTCAGGTTGTGAAAAACAACAGTTTCCAATTATGGGAATCTTTGAAAACATGATTACTAAAATCTATTATACTAAAATCTATTATCTGTTATACTGTGTATCATTGGGAAGAGATGTAAGTTCATGTGAGTTTTGATGTCACTTACCGGGCCATTCAGCCTGAGCTCAGGCTGTCTTCTCAGCTTTTCTTGAATCTCTGCAAGTATGCTCCTTCCTTTTAGTACAAGCTTTTTACCTTTCTGTGGGAGCTTTAGGACTCAGGCATTCCCAGTCATCCTTCAGACCTCTTCTTTGAACTTCCCTAACACATCCTTATTCCTTCCACCCATCCTCATCTCACTGATGGCCCAGAATTTACCTTGCATTTCAGTTGTTTCTATAGCTTGCTCTCTCTGCAGAAGGGAGTCTGTTCTCTTCAATACATACAAACACTGGGTTGTAAAGATCTCTTGCTCATATAGTAGGTGCTCAGCAAATACTTGTGGCATGAGTCAAAATCCTTCCAAAACAATCCTTTGTAACAGGAAATACTATAGGATATATGCAGTTAAATGTTAAATGTTGCCACTTCAACTCATTCAACACACTCTTGAACAAACTAAGAAACTTGGGATCGCATTTCTAGCATTTGGAATTAGAATTCAGTTCACCCTCAAATTCACTCAGTCCCCCTTATTTTTACAAAGGTAAAGAAAAAGTAGGTCAATCGAATCACATTCTCATTTGAACAGCTCCAAGAGTCTATATAGATTTTGAATTCAATTGGCACATAATAATGAACAACTTCCTAAGGCTTTTACAATGGCATTCAGAGTTTTAAGAAAGAAAATTAAACGATTGGAATAGAGCACAATAGTGAATACAGAAGACGAGAAGAAAGATGACTGTGGCCAGAAACATGAGAGAAAGAGGACTATAAGTTTCTTTATTCCACGTTGTGGTGGGAGAATCCACTTTTGGCCTGCACAGCGGATGCACCATTTCTTTGGGTAAGTTTTCCCTGCTTCCTGTCAAGCTAGGGTTTTAATGAAACAAAACGATACCGGATCCCTCTTGCTAACACCTCATCATCCCTCCAACACCCCAGCCAATGCCAGCCAAGAGCATTTCTCTCAGTTCCTTTTATCCTTTTTTTACCAAGAATAAGATCTGAGATATGTGAGATCCTGTTTGATTCAAACTTGGAGAAAGCACTGTGTATTTCACAGCCATGGGTTACCTGTTGCTGTCAATAGCTGTATTGTGCGCACTTTATTATGAACTTAACTGCTTTCAAAGTTTTGATCAGCCTAAGAGGTTTGTAGAATAAGAAATTGTTTTCCTTAGAAATTAAGAAGTGTGTCTTTTCCTCAAAAAAGAGAAGTGGTGTACCTGATACTTCACTGTCTTTAAAAACAATGCAAAAATAGAGTTCTGCCCTGGCCCACTTGGGAGGTGATGGAATACATTCTAAAACCATGTGTTTTGTGTCAAGAATCCGTTTCTCCTCTTTGAACTGCTGGTGTTGCTTACAGTGCAGTGGGAGAGTCCCCGATAAGACATGTAGTGATCGTGAAAACACAGATGGCTACAAATAAAAGTCTGTGAAGATGGGGCGAATGTTTAGTAGAATACTGTAGAGGTTAGTGTTCAGTTCATTAAAAATACTTAAGTAATCTCGAAGCTAATAAAGAAATAGCAATGACATAGACTTCTTGTAAACAACACTTAGAAAATATAATTCAAAACCTCATAATCCTTTGCACTAGAAAAATCATTATTTTCAACTTAGCGCTAATGACACTAATATTAAATTATAGTGAATTAAGAAATTATTTTGAACTGTTTGTTTTAATGTGCCAGATAAAATGTGATCATTATAATTTAAGAAATACAAATTTAGAACACACAGCACAACCAAGAGAAAAATTGCAACAATTCAGATATTAACTGAAAAACAGGTTGCATATCGAAGCAGTGATGCTTTGTGGACTATTAACTAGGTAATTAAAATTTTAAACACTGTTCTTTTATTATTGAAAAGCTAGAAGCAGTGATATTTGATCTAGTGAATAATTGGCAAATTGCTATAAACAATGATTAATGTTTCTCTGGGACTTAATTTGGGAAAATCAGATTTTAGGACGCGAGTACATGGGGAATTAATTAAATTATTGAGATTTAAAAATTATGAGCACCAAGAAAAATTAGATAGGATTCATGTTAGTTTTTAAGGTGTGAATATTTTCATCCTTATTTAGAAAGGCTTTAATTTTTTTATTATTTAAAATAAGGCCTGAGTCAAACATTCAATATGAGAAGTCATGCAAAAATGTTGCTGTTTTTATAATAGTCCTTTGGAGGCAATTATTAGTCATAAGATTCTGTGTCATCTGTGTTTTAAGGAAAATGTTTTCCATGGCTTTAGAAGTGTTTGATAATAAATTGTCTTCTATGCAAAAGCAGAAGGGGCAGTTAAACATCAGAGAATGTAGACACAGATACACATGAATTTCTTTGTATTTCTTGATATCCTGAAGAATGTGTGAATGCTTACAGGTAACAGTCACATTTTTAGGTATGGAATTCTTTTGTTGTTGTAATTTGTTTGCATTGTAATTATTCACGACTAAAGCATTGATGTTTTCTTTCAAACTATTAGCTTAACATACAATATTAATTGGTAAATGTCTTAAATAATGGATATTTCTTAATATGCTGTCATTTCCAGCTCTAAAAAGATACTGCTGTCTTGACTGCTGCTGCGTTTCTGGCCTTCCATTTATTGCTAAGTTTTGGGAAGAATTTTCTGTACTCATCATCTCTTTCTGCTCTCCTGCCATTTGCTTTTGAACCCACTATAAACAGAATTCTCCTTCTGTCACTCCAGAAGACTGCCCTTATCAATTTCAGCAGTGCCCTCAACATTGTTACTCCCAACAGTCCAACTGTTCTCAGTCCACTTTTTAATGTATATGCAAGCAGCTTTTGACAGTTATTATTTTGTTATTCTGGAGACACGTTGTCTCCTTGACTTTCTCTACACTGCATTTGCCTGCTTTTTCTGCTCTTTCATAGTCATTTAACTCATTCTGACACTATTTTGCTAGCTCCTTCTCATCAGTCCAACTTGTAAATGTTGAGTTGTCAAAACTCATTTCTTAATCTGTGCTGTACTTTAAATCTTAACTTCCCTCCAGAGATCCACGTGTTAAAGTCTGTTCCCTGCTGCTGGTTCTTTTGGGAGGTGGAGGAACCTTTAAGAGGTGAGGCCTAATGGGAGGGAGTTATGTTATGGGGGAGCGGCTAACACAGGCTGCTTCTGTTTTCAGTCTGCACAACAGGCATGACTGTCTCATCCTCATATTTTCTATATCGATGACTCCCAAATTGATACTTCCATGCCATAACTTTTAAACTGAACTCCAAAGTCATGTATCCATTTGTAGTTTAGGTATTTTGTGTACTTCCAGTAGATCTCCAGATCTTTTATTCACTCGGATTTCTAACTTCTGCTATCATCTTTATCTCAGTAAATGGCAGTTTCACTCATCTAAAAATTCAGGGCCACCTCTAATTCTTCTAACACTCTCACAGTT
>RJWT010022836.1:0-17031 GCA_004365215.1 Cuniculus paca | reverse complement strand
AAAACTAAATAAATAAATTGAGAAACTTGTAGAAGATCGATAAAGCTCATTTCTGAGTGTGTCTGGGTAGGTGCTGGATGTGAGATAGAGGGCTGCATCAGATTCCTGAACCCTTCTTCTCTGGGCTCTTCCTCTGCTCTTTGCTTCTGTCTCTAACCCCTTCCATCATGATACTTCTGCTTGGAGTCAACAGATCCTAGATAGAAATCATGAGCCTGAATAAATCTTCCCTCCTTTAAATTGTGGGTGTCAGACATTCTGTCTATGCAACAGGAAAACTGACTGAAATGTAAGACAATGGAATGTTATATAATGCTACATTCACTAGCTCTGTCCACCTCTGTCTAAGAACTGAAGACATACTCATTGAAGAAGCAGAACTTCCACTAGAACTGAAAGACTGAGGAAGCACCAGGTAGGTAGGGATGGATATAAGGAAATTCAGAAAAGATCCTAGCATTGATTAAAGCCTCATCATTCATTTATTCACTAATCTAATATCTATTAATTGAGCATCTAGTTTGTGATTATCCTTGCTCTGGGGGTTAAGAATTAGCAGTGAAAACTACAGGTAAAGTCATCCTTCTATCACAGAGTTTCCATTCATTTTGAATGGAATCAATTCACATGGGTAATAATTAATACCCACAGAATTGATTCATGTGGGTATTGACATTTGTGTGGCATTCTGTGGGAGTTGCACAAAGGAGAGCCTTTGCTTATAGCCTACGTTTATATTTAATGGTGGCACACTGGTGCTAACTTTCACAATTTGTTGATGGACCAAGTAAATTGATGGAGAATTTTCTAATCAGAAGAATTACAAAGGGGAAGAATATACCTTGCAGTGATAAAACATTTGAGTCATGACACGTAATGGAACTACAGATGCAGGGCAAAAATGAGAACAAGGTACATCCATGGTAAATAAGCAAACAGACAAAACTAATAAAAAATAACTTGGATTTGGAGTCAGACTGACTCATAATGGTTATGGGACATTGAAAACTTACTTAATCTCTTTGACCATGGATCTCTTTATGTGTAAAATAAAGCCTAATTCACATCTTTCTTATAAGGATTGATTTACAGAATTAATTTACTCTAGAACAGTGTACATTACCTAATCACTCAATAAATGTGGACAGTGTTTTAGTCCAGTATTCTCTGGAGTGGGTTGAGAACTTAGCTGAGAACTTGCCAGAAGAGAACTTTGATGGATGTTGTTTATGAAATAACAGACCAAGGAATTAGACTGAGAATCAAAGAAACTCACTTTCTTCATAAACTGAGAAGTCTTGATGTTGAACCTTGATTTGTTGAAGAGAAGTTTTATTGAATATCTGATCAGTTGAAAAGTGGTTTTATATCACAAACATTTTATATCACACCTATATCTTATTAAATGTTCATTGTGGGTTATAAAAATTTTGATACAAACATCTTCCAGGAAGGTTATATTCTCATTATAAAGACTGAAGCTTGTGAAACACGATTCTATCCTTAGGGAAATCTATGACTCAGACAGAATATAGTGTAGACTTTTTTTTTTTACAAATTATAAAAGAACTAAGGAATTAGTTCAAAGTTTAGTGCATAGTCATTGTATAAAAATGGTTAGTTCAAGAATATAAGCTTCCTAATTTGGATTCCTAAATTCTTTCTACTAAACCCACCCAAATTTTTACTGAAAACCACTGTTCAGTGAAAAATAAGAACATTCAATCCATTTTAGTAAAAAAAAAAAGTCATTAGGTAGAAAAAATATTAGCAGCCAGATAATAGATAATTGACACAATATGGATACGATGAGTTGGAAGACTTCAAAAACCTAGCTTCAAATTCTTTTGTAAGTGAAATGAATCAGACTCACGTGTGTAAACATGTGTAAACATTGTATTGTCTCTCTAGTAGAAAAAAATGAGAGTAAATAAGATCCAAAGTGTACAAGAGGTATTATGAAAGTGAAAGGGGAAGAAGTTGCTCAAAAGAAATAACTGCAACTGGGGAAAAGAAAAAAGAAAGAAGGGAAAAAATTATGTGTAATAGGATGGATAATTATACTACTAATCTCTGCTAGCTCATTAAAAAGAATGGTTTGTGCTTTTATTGTTTGATCATTTTTCATGCCCACATCTTGTTATTAAAGCAACTATTTTGAAGATAACAATACATAATATATTAACCAAAATAATCTCCTATTATTTTGTTTTGAAATTCTATATCATTGTTTTCATTCTTCTTTCATTTTAAAATAAAAAAGTCTTGTCCTGAGTATGACTTGTAATATATAATGGGAAAGAATCTCATATATTTGCATTTGAACTTGTGATAATTTGTGAGATCATTAAGCTACATGACTGACTAATATATATCTACAAAGGAAGGTTATAAATAACTGTTATAGTTTCATCCAGTGAATTATATTGGGTACTATTCCTTCTCATCTCTGAAAACCATACATTCACCAGCATAAGCTTCACCAATCCAATGGATGATGACTGATTTCCTTCAACAACTCAGTGAATTGATGGAGAGCATCCTTGACCTTCTTGCTTTGAGTTACAAAATGAGGATGGTCATCCTTCTATGCGAAATGGACTGTAATTTCTAATTCTACATATGTTATGTTTATGTTTCATTTTAATATGTTTACAATACATAGCACATCCCAACTACATTATTCTTTCTTTGGAATTAACATTACAAAGTTCCTCAACTTGATAATATACTATAAATGACATTACTATGAAATTGTTACCCAGGTCTTTGGTTCATTATTGGCACAACAGACTCTTTAAAAATTGAGTTTTGTAAAAATTTGCCATCTATTTGCTTCCAGTCAATTTTAGTGAAGTTAGACCAAAAATAATGATTTCACTTCTTCCAAATCCCCCCCAGCTCAGCTAAAGGCTCTTCTCCATGCCATCCTATCTTTGGGACTCAGTGTGATAGAGGAGCATCCATGTGGATTTTTACCAAATGAGTTGTGAGACTCTCAAAGCCACTAGCTCCAGGTAACGCAAGTTACTTTCATTCTAATTCTGTTGACCAGACCAAGTTAAACAACTAGAGGCAACTTCAACAAATTTCAGTGAAAAGAATACTTATACAAGTCAAGGTTAGGCATGAGAAGAATAGAAATCAAGAGTTTTTATTGTTGTTATGGGAGCCAAGAGGTAGAAACATTTTATACAGTCATTATTAGCAACAAAGACTAATGAACAGTGAGGTAGGCTGAAAATTGAGAAAATTGGGACACATTTAGTAATTTTTAGAATACAATAGAATTCTGAAATCTCTGAAAACAATACATGGTATCAGTCTCATTATTCCCAGTGAAAATTTTCTTAAGTCGTATAAAAGTTTTCCTGTGTCTAACATGAACTCTTCCATAAACTCAGGTTTTAGTATATGGAAATACGTCTTTTTAATTTCCAAATGGAGGTTCAGGACCCACTGCCAGATAACCAGGAGTCCCAGAACTCTGAAAGCCCGTGCAATTCAAACAAAGTCCAGCTTCTTCACCAGAAGTTAGCTCCTGCTTGTTCCTACTATTATCACAATGTTTTATGTGAGAAAAGAAATTCAGCTTCCCATGGGTTGCTAACCAAATGCTGATTCAGAACCCTGGAAAAGTCTCTGTGCCTCTGAAGGGTCACTCTATGCCTTTAGTACTAAAACCAGCTGTAGGTACATTTTTCTATCTTGGTATTTGCTTTTTCCATTTATCTATGTCTCAGAAACCTAAGCTTCTCAATAGCAGTAAGTCACATTTGTTTTTGCTTTTGTTCCTTTCCAGCTAAGAACTGTTGTCTTCTTGTCCCTAAGAGTCCACACCACTATACTTTAATCTGCATTAAATTTTAAGCATTGAAACACAGAAAGTTTTATTTCATCCCTTTTGAGCATGATAGAACTCAACACACACCTTCCGGAGGGTGTTTATCCCCATCGAAGTCTTCTAGACAAGGAATAATCAGAGAATGTTGCTCTCATTAACTCCAAATGAATTTATTCTTCTAACTGTGACCATGTGAACTTGTAGTCACAGTTCTGTCCTGGTGAAAGTAAAGCAAAGCAAAGCAAAACAAAACAAAAACAAATCAATGAAAAAGCAGAACCTGTATAAGCCAGGCCTCCTGAAGTGCCTTCCACTAATTATATCCAAAAGAATTTCCCATTAGTGACCATTCCATATTTTATAATTAATGTTTATAAAATGCAGTATTTTTGGAAATGGAGAAGCAAATTTAAATATCAAGGAGGGCAAGGAGATCAGTTTTTAGAATGAATAAATGAATATTGTATATCTACCATTTCATACTGTTTATAGCTTTAAAGGATGTCAGTCCACCCATAGCATGCAACATTACCTCAATTACCCGAGAGTATTACAGTAGCTGCAATGTCAGCAGTATTTTACCAGTTGTTCAGAGACTGTGAAAATTAACACATGCTGTCAGAAACATTGGCCAAATATCTGGGAACCACTTTTTCACCGGGAATAAAAGGGTGATTTCCTTAGATAACACACCATCTGCAATATCATAGAGGATGAGAGGCACAATGAGAAGAGATCAGTATTAAACAAGTACTAAGAAAAAAAAAGTACCATAAGAGACCTCACCACCATGAAATACTAGGTAGACCTGGGCTCAGCTCTAGTAATGCACAAGAAATGCACTTTGCTCATTTATGAGGGGGCAAATGAATCCTGAGGCTGTTTACAAGAAAACTTAGGGAGTTGTGGCTGCACCAATGTGTAATTGTCTCACACAGATTGAATGGGATGAAATGATATGATTGCTATCTGTAATAGGTGAGGTGGCTGTGCCAAGTTCTTATCACAGAGTGAAGCAACTGGCACTATTCTATCCTCTTGAACAGTGCTATGTTAATTACATACTTTATAAGAACTTGACTTTAAAAAACTGGGGGAAGTGAAAGAAAAACCAGAATGACACCAAAAGGCCTATAAACACTGCCCTCTTAACTCAAAAGCATGAGGTCAGAGGTAGACATATACAGGGTATGATCATCAAATAAGGTGAATGTGTCATTTTTTAAAAACCGTAAAACACACATCACCATTGATGATTCTCAAGATATTCTCCCACGTTCCAAACACACCACTCCAAACTCTTGTAACGCATCATTCTTTCTACTTTCTGAACCAGTTTAGGAAGTTCCTTTATGTCTCTAGGTTTGCTGCCATGTCTACCTCAATGTCCCTAATACATTCAAAACATTCATCTTTCACGTTCATTTTGATTTTGAGAAGAACTAGAAGTCACAGCATACCACACCCAGTGCATAAGGGTAAGTGAGGACATTCTTTAATGATTTTTGCGACTTGCTTTTTCTGTTATATGGCACTTGGAAGCAGTAGTCACCACATTTTTATTATACCTCATAAAGACATTCATGAAGGAAGATTTCCAGAACTATTTCAAAAAATGTCAGGAATGATGGGACACATGCATTCAAAATGAGGCAGTTTATTTTGGGGGGGAATTAGTGGCAATGTGCCTTTTATTGTAATATTTGTTTCAGTGTAAACATTCACTGTGCATTTTGATTGCTCATGAAGTCATAGATCTATGTCCACAGGTTTCTCACTTGATATTGGAAAATAACCAAGGGAAACAATGTGTCTATCCTGAACATGTAGAACTTTTTCATCACTGTTCCTTCAATAATGCAGTGTATGAACTATTTGCTTGCCATTTACATATTATTAGCTGTCACAAGTAATCTAGAGATTATTTCAAGTATATAGGTGAATATGTGTAGGATATGTGCAAATGTTATACTGTTTTTATAGATGGCTCAAGCAGCTGCAGATTTCGGTATTTGTTCCAGCTGCCAACCCTCTCAAATACAAATAGATAAGTGCATTTGCCAACATCCAACTTGCTTCTCTGCTTCACATCTTTCTTATACAGCCACACATCTGCTCCATCCACTAGGTCCTGGTTGATGAGTGTCCACTGGCAGAGCCCCCTGCCCATTCCCTGATGGCTCTCAAGCCTCCTTTTTCCTCCTCTCCTCCTGAGTTTATTATTCTGAAATCACTCACCTACATCTCTCCAAAGCACTTTTAATCGAATCTTCATTGTAACTCTGAGGTGAGAGCCATTCATAGATATTTTTTCATGGAAACAATATTTTACGGAGAATACACACCGGTATTTGGTGGTGCACAAGCCCATTAAGGCAAATTCAGAAGTCTGTCTCCCTCCCCAGCTCAGCCAGGGGAGCAGCAAGACATTTCTCCACTGGCCTGTCCCCTGAGACAGAGCTATGCTGACTTAATGCCTGATGGCCTCCTTAAGCAGAGGCAGAACATCGGAGGGTGTGTGAATGAGTGAATCACATTGCTGCTTGCCTCTTTACTCTGCTAGCCCTAACACTGCTGTTGCTGATACAAAATCCAATTCCAGAGAGCTGACAAATTGTATTTTACTTTCACAAACACCCAAAGTCTTTAACCTAACTCTCCTTCATGCTGACAATCTCAGAATCCCTGCATAAAGGTGACTGGCCAAGTGACAGAGTAGCAAGGTGCAGGATTAGTAAGCAGGAGCTGTGACAGGGCCCCACTTAGCGGCTATCACTTTCCTGGAGTCTGACTTTCCTGCTTTAGGAAAGGTCATATACAGTGTCTAAACCTCTGTCACTCCATCAGTAAAAGGAGAAAGTTGTGTATAAGTAGTATGAAATGAACAGAAAGATAAAGTTTAGAAATTGGAAGTGACATCAGACATCATCTACATTTAAGAATATACCAAAATGAAACCCAATATTCTGTTTAACTAATATGTACTAAAAAAAGTTCATTTATCCAAACTCTCACCACTGTTCTAAGCAAAGTGAAAGGGTTCTCAAACCTTCAGTTGTCAGGTTCAACTGGGTAGGGTTTTAGAGAGCACATCATCAAACAGAGCTTATAGAAATTCTCTATTAAATAGTCTGAGATAATGCTCGGTTTTGGTACTTTTTAAAGCTCTCTAAATAACTCTACTGTGCAGGTAAAATTTAAACAAAACACATGTGCGTACACACATAAACATATATGCATATAATGACCTATATAGAAGGAAAACAGGATCTGGTATCTCCACTGACGGACAGGACCAGGTTATGAACATCTGTCTACTGCCTTAAGCATCCAAATACAGTGTTACTTCTATAATCTCAGGGAGAAAATGTCCCACTCAATTCCCTACAGCTGGGTGTAACTCACCCCTCTTTACAGGACCAGGGCACTTATCACCTCTTAACTCTTATTAAAGTGATTTATCTACATCCTGTTTATAGACTGTTTGAGACTGTAAACTTAAAAATAAAGACTGTAACAAACTCGATATACAGCCCACGTGACTAGAGCTTTGTGTTCTGCACGCTAAGCAGTTAGGCACGCAGAACAGTAAGCCTCATCAACCCTTCTTCACTTGCCACCCCCCTCTTTACCAAACCTTCTTTTTCTCCAGTTTAATCCACCCGAATCCCTCCTTTTTTCTCATTGATCTAATTTTTAAGCTCTTTTACCACATCTCCTCCTAACATTGCTTTTTAATTTTTTTTCCTTCCTTAAAGGGAAAAATGACCCTTTGAACATTTTTCCCACATGACCAGAAACAATTCTAAAAATAATTAGTGTCTCTTTGGTATCTGGGGATTAGTTTCACTCTTCACATTCTATTTTTGGATTTATAGTTAGAGAGCCATAAATGGATAAATCGTTTCCTCTAAGGATGTGAATAAATTCTCTTGTGTTAGTCACAAATCTGTTGTATAATTTTTTTCTAAAATTTTTTTAGTGCACCACTCACATATTTGTTCTTGGCTATGGATTTCCATAGCTATTATCTACCCCTCTCTGTCTCTCTTCTCTCTGTCATTGTCTCTGTATCTGTCTCTGTCTCTCTTATTCTGCTACTGCTTCTGCTAATCTTCCTCTTCTCCCTCCTATTTTTCTCCATCTCTTTTTTTCTTCTCCTTCTCCTTCTCCTCCTTCTCCTTCTGCTTCTCATTTTCCTTCTCCCTCTGCTTCTGCTTCTCTTTCTCCAGCCCCTTCCTGTTTCCTTTCTTCTCCTTCCCCTCCCTTCTCTTTTCCTTCTTCTTCTTCCTTTCTGTATCTAACACACATCCACCCTGAACACATACATACTACACTCACACACAACACTCAGCAGTACACTTGTCTTACAATTCACTAGTAGTAAATACCATTACTCCTCCTTACTTCCTTTTCTTCATCAAAGTATCTTGCCCATATTCCAAGGACAAGTAACACTCTAGCTTTTTACAAAGCCCTCTCAGACTTGCCCGAGTACTACTGATGATTGTTGTATCAACACAACTGTATCAAAAGCACCTATCTCCACATGTGGCCAATTATACCTTTAGTAAAATAATATTTTCCTATTATTATTTTTCCAATGAGAATGTGAACCCCAGAGTAGAGAAGATTTTCCTTCTGCTTCTTCTCCATTCTCCATGATTTCTAATAGTGTTGAAAAACACAAAATATTTATCAGAGGCCAGATGTGCTTCATATGGCGTGCATGCTAGATTTTACTCCAACCCCTGTTCATGATCAGTCCTCTAACTCTAAGAGATTGCTATTTTTATTATCCTCTTTTAAGAGAAGAATAATAAACTAAGATATCTATTAATTCAAGTTTGCACTGCTCAAAAGTGTTCAAATCTGGAGCATCTTACACCAGATTATATGTAGAAGTAAAAACAGTTCTGTTATCTGCTGAAGGACATAAGCAGGATATGAACACCTGTCTTCTTCCTATCATACATATCTTAATACAAGGCTATAATCTCAGTGAAGAAATGTCCCAAATGATTCTCGGTAGCTGGGTATAATCCCCTGCCTTAAACAACCAGGGAAGTTATCACTGCTTACGTTTTATTAAAGTGCAAAAACATTCTTATTACAGAAATGCTAGACTAAATATTCCTCATGCCCTTTCAAGATTTAAGATACTACAGTATTAAGATTGGGTTTTGCTGAGATGTAATTCTTTGCTACAGGTTTTAACCTTAATCACCTACTAAAATCTTAGATAAGCACTACTCATCATTTGCCTAGTATTTAAGACATAGAGTTACGTATTTTAATTAATGTAAATTAGATGTTATTTTCCACATAGTTTATAAGACAAGTCAATCTGGAGAATCACACAGTTGCTCAATAATGCAAATGATGCTTATTTAAATTAGTACCTTACCTTGCTTTTTTGAAGTGTGGGAAGTAGTACATCATAGTTGGAAAAGCACAGTATATAAGCAGTTAAACCCATTTTTCCAGGTCTGGATCTATCAATTAGTAACTATGTCAACTTGGATATATTATTACCCTTTAGACACCCCAGTTTCTTCAAATGGGCTATAGGGACCTTGAAACTTTAAAGAGAGATTGTAAGAATTAAAGTGACTCTGTTAGAAAGGCTGGCACATATTGGTGGCCCAATAAATGGTATCCACATTCCTCTTTATTATTCTTCTCATTGTGTGGAAGATATTTATTCATTCCTCCCACTGTACTAAAAGACGAGATGCAATTTAGGATCTGGGCCTTGAAGATAATTAAGTTTTGGTCTGGTGGATAAGTGGACAATTTTATGGTCACAGAATGCAATGGTCCTAATGCATGTTTCTTTCTTTCCACAAATATTTATTGAGTTGCCATTATATATCAAGCACTGTAATAAGTCCTAAAGATAGATTGAAGATGGTCTCTACATTTACAGTCTTCACTCTGGAAAATTTTGCATTGTGTCTTTGCAAGATGTGGTAGTGACCTAATGCTGCATTTTCAAAACTTTTTTTTTTACAATTTCAGAAATATGATTGAGCACAGCATCAATGTAGACCTCTAGAAATGTTTCTAGACATCCATTTTATTTTATATGGAAAGAAATCGTAAATCTTCCAATGTGATTCAATCCAGCAGCACCTTCCCAAACATGGTATGCACATCCACACATTCACATACACATATATTCAGTTACCCCTATGATTCTATGAGTACATTATTTATTCATACTAGTTTGATTTTTATTATTACTAAATGTAGTTCATAAAGCTCTGTGATTTTTACATGGGAAAAAATGATTCAACAGCAAGAATTATTTAGAGAATGGAGGATATTCCTGGGTCTTGCAAACAAATTTGACTTTGGGAGTCCTTTCAAAAAGTACTTTCCTCATTATACTGGGAAATACTTAAGTATCTATTACTCTTACCACATGTCTTTCTTTGGTTTATGTCTAAAGAATGCTTTTTTAGCACATGTCTTGTAAGATTTCATATCTTGCCTTGGAAAATAATTTTAATTGATTTTGAATATGTGGCTAGAACAAACTTCGTTTTCAATTTTGTTATATCAGGACACATTGCAGTGATAATGAACATATGGTTTATTCTATTTAGATTTGTTATTTGTTTCTACCTCCAAAATACCAGTGGACCTTGACAATCAAAAATACTCAGTACATTTGCATTCTATAAATGAGTAAATTTACATTGTACATGTAATATGAGTCCATTATATTCGATATGCTAAAGTAGACATTGAAGAAAAAGACAACTCAATCACAGCTCAAATCGTAAGGCTTAATAGAGAAAACTGCTATGTTAATATGTGATCAAAATATACTCTATATATACAATAATTACATAGTAAAAGTATAATACAGAGGAGAGAATTATTATCAGGTTGGAAAAATATTTGAAAAAATTTCTTAGGACCCAGGTTTGTTACTTGTTACAATAAAGTGGGTAGTAACTAAACCAAATTCCCATTACTTGAGATTTAGAATAGAAGGAGAACAATAGAATGTTATTGATCAGGGTTCCTGAACTTCTTTTATCCACCTCACTTCCCTTTCTGGAGTAGTTAGAAGACAATTAGAGATTATTTTTAGTATGATAGCAACTGCAGATAGAAAAAAGATAAGAGTCACCTAAAATAAGCAGTGTAGGTGAATACACATTCCCACCTCCAAATAGGCACCACTGGAAAACATATCCTCACTCTGAATTCCCACCTCTTAAATAATTTTTCTTACAACTCCCAAACACCAGGCTTCTTTGGTTAAACCCAGTTCATTAAAAGGATGCTACTGAAAAACCTCAATGATGTTAGTACCTCATAACATTTGTAGTCTACTCTTTTGTTTACACCAAAAATGTGCAAATTGGTTTAAACACTATATTTTTTGAATTGACTGCTAAGATACCTTGAATAATTGAGATATATTCAATAAGTGATTCTATTTACATAGCTAAAATCTAATGAGACAAAGGCATGATTTTCAGTCATAAGCTTGGTGTTTGGCTTTATTTTGAGAAAACTGTGTGCAATCGATGGGTCTAAATATCAAGCTATCAAAACTGTATCCAAACTCTTTGTGACTTGGGGCTACTATGACTTGTGAGATAAAAGTTACCTTTATTCTCATGTTATTGTCATGCAGAAGATGACATCAAAGCTGTTCTCAGGCAAAACCTACCCACGAATCTAATGGATCCATTAGGACTTTAATAGTGTCATAATTGAAAATGATAATCTTTAAAGTTTTATGACACACTTAACTGACTGGACCTTGAGTTCTTATTGTTAACATACAACATAGTCTTAGGGAGTTACTCAAGGTTGTGTGAAATTGCCACCCAATTGGCTACAAATCCATTTCTTTCTTACCCACTCAAGGAATCATATTGGAATGTAAGCAAGTGAAAAAATAATGTGAAAACTTCAGTCAAAGTGATCATAAATTTTATGTGATTGCAAACTTCTGTACCTTAATTATTATAAAGAAACTTTGTAATATTCTGCATGGCAGATTGTCTGAGCAGAATAGCACTATATCATCATTTAAAAGAATTTTTATCTATCACATAATATTTGTGTTTTCTGTCTTTTTAGGAAGAAATAACTAAAGTCAAACTTTCAAACACTAGCTAGCAGCAATCTTTTACTTTCACTCAGTGCATTTGAAATTCATCAGTAGAAAACCTTACAATTGTAATAATACGACTGACTTCATAATTGCATTGCTTTAGTGCTTTATAATTTTCAAAGTGCTTTCATGTCCAAGACTCCTGACCCCCAGTACTCTTCTGATATGTTCAGTAATTCTCATTTCACAGGTAAAGAAGCTGACTCAGAGTCATAAAAAATGTATTGCTGGTATGAAAAACTGTGTTTACTGACAATATGATCCTTTGAAAGTTACAGTGCCTATGTAGAAAAGAGAAAATTTGGAAACACGCGACTCCAAGGAAAATCACCTTAGCTACCAGATCAGGAATCTACCACTAACTGGGATTTTTAATTCTGATTGGTTTGTTCTGCACCAATTAATTAATATACAAGTCCAAATTAACTTGCAGGCAGGGAAATGTCAGTGGGGTTCTTTTTGTTCTCCTGTTAAAGGGAGGAAACTAAGTGCTTATTACTTATAATAGTTTCTAATTTGCAGATGGAAATATTATCTCCTAATTATGTTTAAAAAACCATACTGAGCCTGAAGGTCAACAGTTATGCATGGTATTGTTTTGGTTGCCTGCTGGTCATTTTATAACACAGATTAATGGTTACAACAGTATATTTCTTCCAAAGAAAGTTAAAGTAGGAACTACAGGCTGTAGCTATGAAATCAGATTGCCAGATATATTTTCCTTACTAAAGAAAGGAAACTCAGATAGGCTAAGTAACTCACTGAAAATCACTCAGAAATTTGGACTAGTTGGTAGACCTCTCAGATTGGGACAAATCTTGGAGGGAGCAGATTAATTTATTTTCTTGTTTATCTAAGTATCTGTCTCTCCCCCATATAATTCTACATTCCAAGACATTCAAAGGAACAGGGAAAAATGCACGGCTTCACTGGCAACAAGCACACCCTGTAAATAAGTGTGCAATTACTGCCTGAGAAGACTAGGCCTCACTATTGAAATATTTCATCCGCTGGATAGGCAATTCATTAAAACAGATATCTAACATTTTAATCACTCTGCCAAACCACCATCTGTTTCCATCCCAGCCTCCTTCCAACCCTAAACATTCCCTTAAACCTCCTGCCACAGCCCCAGTCAGGCTCTGGTATAGGAATGGACAGCTTGTGAGTGGGAGGTCGAGGGCCTCTGCAATAACTCATCTTTTGGGCATGACAGAACAAGCTGCTGGATGCTGTGAATATGCATGGCAGGTCTTGCTGGGCAAAATTCTGGCTCTGAAAAGAGGAAGGCTCCCATTTGGCGGAAACAAATGTTTCTTCCCTGTCCTTCCACTCTATTCAGAATGGTTACTAATTCTTTTAGGAAGTCTGAGAAGTAGTTCAGTGCTCAAGAGCAAGTCTCTTGAGTAAAGGAATTTCAATTCCAGTAGTTAGTGAATAAGTCAATATCAAAGATTAAAATATATTATTAATACTATGAGTATCATTTAATAGTTTTATACTATGAATTAGTATCATATCACATCCACTATTTTATTTTAATTTATAATCTAATATTGATAAGCAGTAAGTTTTGTCTCCCATTCACAGATGAATCAATACGCAAGTGGCTTACTTAAGTCATTAATTAATGGTCACAGCTATTAGGTGGCAGAGACTGAATGTGGACTTCTATTGGTTTGTGAAGAACTTACATGTTTTAATGACTGTATCGCCTGCCATGCTTCACAGTGCCACAGAGATGTTAGCAAATGAGCTATCTTAAATGACAACTTTATTTCGTATGCTATAGTTTACAACATTTATTCCCTTTTTCCTCATTACAACTGTTGAAGATTGATTTTGTTTTGCCTTTGCTTATATTTTTAGAAAATAGAAAAAATAGAACAGAAAAACTAAGGCCAAAAAGTAATTGGTTTGTTCAGAATCACTTAGTGGAATAACAGTAACATGGAATATTAGGTTCCCCAAAGAGTTTTCTAAGTAATATTTAGCCATGAATGCCTATCACAGACTTCAGTAAGTTAGTCACATCTTTTCTATCTGATAATCAGATCGCAGCTTTACTCCTTGCCTATTTCCTAACCTATGGGGCATGTTGCACATGTCCATAACCTGCTGGATGTTGGAGTTGTCTCATGCGTGACCACATTCTAGACTCAGGAAACCTGAGTTGTTAGGTCACATAATCCAAAAGACATATATGCAGAACCCAATGCTGACAAGGAAAAATGTGGAGGCATTGTTAAAACAATGGTTAAGAAATAAAAGACTGTTAGTGAAACATTATTCCAAGAATGGGGTCTTATGAGTATGAAATTCATTGAAACTTCACAAGGTTTTGTCCAAGAAATTGACCCTGACTATAGGACTATCACAGTCTGAGTTTCTAAAAATATTCTGTTCCTCCATTATTTTCTTTAGCTGGGACTAGGAATGAAAAGAGAACTTAACTTGGAGGCTATGCTCCCAGATCCTAGACTAGGATACACCTTGTATCAGTTAGTGTTCACTAGAAGAACAGAGGTATTTATACATGACTTCTCATTGACTCCAGTGCCCACCCTGGGATATTAAAGAATGTTGTTTTTTGACTATTAGATAGAAGAGGAAATAATCTTTCTGTTTTAGTATCCTGCTAGTTTGGATTTTAAATGTCTCTCCAAAGACCATATGTCAAAAGATCCATGCCAAGTTGGTACTGCTGGAAGGTGTGAGAACTAATATGTATAGTGATACTTGAGACAGCTCCAAGCTCAAACTTTCCAATACTCAAACAGTAAAGTTCAAAAACTGCTCAGTTTTCATAATGTTTTAATAGTCAAATTGAAATCCAACCTGAAAGAATCTGTATGGTCTGAGAGGGAGTCACGTGTCATGTGCAAACACAAAGGGGTTATGCTTTAATCAAAGGACAACTGTCCCCCGGGTAGACTGCATATAGTGCTGTGTCAGTGCGCTGAAACATTTGTCACTGTGTTTTCTTGTGTGTGTGCACTTTTCAGCATCTGCGTAAAATATCGAAATACTGGCTCCAGAGGAATTTAGTGATACCTGTAGAAAGTCTAAGAAGAAAACTAAGAACCATGATAGAGTTAAAGAAAAAAAAAATCATATGTGAAATTTGTTAAAGTCCTGGAAAAATGAATTTGTAAGTGTAGTTCATGTTCAGTTCTCACACTTCTCAGTGTTCAAACACAAATTTGGAATGAATTGAGTTTGACAATCAAGGTGTCACCACAGTGCCAAGCAGAAAGTCTTTAGGTGTTTGGGTGTGTTCCCTTAACTGTGAAATCCTGATGTTTTTCTAGGTTATTCTGTTCTTGGTTACGAGATAGCAGTTTTGCTCCTGCTATATGCTGCTTCTCCAGAAGCCCAATAGCAATGGAACAAAATTATGTTGCTCTGCAAACCTCCGAAGCTTTGAACCAAAATAACCTCTTTCTCTTTACAAGCTCATTATCTCAAGTATTTGTTATAGCTGATTAATATGTCTCCAAATTCCATGATAGTGAGGGAATAAACAGGACATGTCTTCCAAAGTTTGCTTTTGCAAGAAAACATACCTGTTTTTCTGGATCCATGATTTCTGTATCATGAAGATAAGAAAAACCACACTAAAATTCCTTCTTTAAATATACTACCAAATAAACTTTATTTTTAAACCATAAACTCTATTCTGTGAAAAATTACAGTGATAAGAATTTATCTTTTCTGCCTCCTAAATTTTCCTTCTTGTGAATTCTATTAAAAAATAAGTTTCTTTCTCTTTGCTTTAATTCATTTTCCTGAGTCCACATTCAATCACACTTATTTTTTTCTTTTCAACTATTGCTGGGTCCCTTGCAAGATCCACTCCACCACTCTCTGTCCTTACAACCAACCCCAACAACATTTTACCCAAAAGATTCTGCAAATTTCCTCTTCTCATCACCTTTGGGACAGACCTTGCCACATCTAACATTAAAAACCGTCAAGCTTCACCAGGGTCCAAATTTGGGACTTTTGCAGTTATAACTGCACATTCCCTTCAGGGAAAAGCTGAAATTTTCTTAAATAAATTTCCCTTCTTGCTACCAGTTGAAGGTAGTATAATCTCGTTACTTTAAAACAACACTCATAAAACCTATCAATTTTTTCTCTAATTTTTTACTGTGGTAAAATAGTCATAACATATGATATATACTACCCAATCACTTTAAGAGTAATGTTTAGTGGTATTAAATAAAGCAATCATGTTGTTCAACTATCCCCACAGTTTTTCTGCGTAACTATTAACCTTGCAATACTGAAACTCCATCCCTATTAAACAAATACTCCTCAACATCCCCCAACCTCCTAGCAATGACCACTCTAATTTCTGTATCTATGATATTGACTAACCTAACCACCTCATATTAGTAGAATTATGCAGCATTGATTTTCTTTTTATGAATGACTTATGTTGTTTAGTCTAATGTGATCACAACTCACCTGTGTTGTAAAACACTCCAGAAGTTTTCCATCTTAACAATGAATGGTGCTGACCATGGTGGTGCATGTCTGTAATCTCAGCATTTGTGAGGCTGAGGCAGAAGGGTTACCACAGGTTCAAAGCCCATTTAGGCTACAGAGCAAGCTCGAGGTCAGTCTGGACTACACAACATGACCCTGTCTTAAAAAACAAATAACAACAAGAACAGCATGAAAAAACAGCAAATGTCATTCTATTATACTTGTATGTCATATTTTCATTACAAAACCATTCACTAATGGATGTTTGGCTGACTTTCTGTATGTGAATTTGGAATTGTAACTATTTTGAATTATGCTGCTATAATCATTGTTATATAAACATATATTTGAAAATGTAATTTAAAATTTTACATGTATACCTAGAAGTGGAAATGATGGATTATGTGGTAGTCTTACATTTTTAAATTTTGGAGAATTATCATGCCTTTATCATAGTGGCTGTACTGTTTTACATTCCTGCCAACAGCGTCCCAATTTCTCCACATTCACTCCAACACTTCTTGTTTCTGGATTTTTGTTTGTTTGTTTG